>JANEMJ010029739.1:12278-26391 GCA_024361745.1 Cacatua alba
TACGGTAGTTTCTCACGGATTGTAGTGCAAAGCATCACCTTCCCACTGGCAACCTCTAGGACCCATTGAATGCAGTTGCTATAAGCATACACTTCAGCAGCAATTTCCCTAATGCAGCCTCTCCAACAAAAAACTATTGAGTTGGCCAGTCATGAAGCTGTTCTCCTTTATTTGACCTGTAGAGCAGAAGTGGTATCAAACTCCTGTACTTCCATTCATTTAGAATAAGGTATGTCTTGCTAGTGAGTCTTCCCTTTTTAATTGGCTTTTGGTTTAAGTTTTATTTTACTTGGGGTTATTCTTTCATGTGAAAGATTTGCATATGTTTTTGAACTTGAGGTTTTTGCTACTCCTCTAGCTTCTGAAGGTCCCTTTGAACAGCAGCCTATCCCCCACTGCATCAGTCATGCACTCAGGTACACCTCACCTCTGAACTTGCTAAAGATGCCTTCCATCCCATTGCTGAGGACTTCAATGAAGATGTTGAAGTGCATCAACTCCAGCACTGCCCCCTGAGGAACACCAATGGTAGCTAACTGGCTTCCAGTGCAATTTCGTACTGTTGATCATTACACTTTGAACCTGCCAGTCCAACCAGTTTTCATGCATCTTGTGTCCCATCCATCCCATCCAGTTTGGCTACAAGGTTGTTGTGGTAGACATTGGAGACTGGCTGCACTCAAGGTCACTTACATCTTGCTGTTCTTCCCTGGTTCAGAGCTAGTCATCTCATCAGAAGTTGTTCAGGTATGATTTCTTCGCACTGAATCCATGTTGGCTGCTCCAAATCATTGGCTTATTTTTAAAATGCCTGAAAATGGCTTCTAGGAAGATTCGCTCCCAGCGATTGACACCTTCCCAGGGATTAAAATGAGACTACCTGGCCTGTAGTATCTTGGAGCATCCTTCTGCCCAATTTAGAGAGACGTCGCATTTGTCTGTCTTCAGTCACTTGGAACATCCCCTAAACACCATGGCTTTTCAAAGATAATAGAATGGCTTTACAATGATGTTGGCCAATTTTAGATGCATTTCTTCTGGGTACATCCAGTTGATTAAGTGGTCCCTAATTTGGTCCTTCTCTACTGTAGGTAGCACTTTTCACATGGAAATTCTGCCACTAGCCTTTGCCTTTCACATTCCTCGCTGGTTTCAGCTTCAATTGAACTTTGCCTTCCCTAGCTACATCTCTGCCTGCCCAGGCAATACTTGCTGTGCCTCTCGCGTAGACTGTTTCAGCTTCCAACTTCATATATTCTTTTGTACTTGAGTTACTCAAGAGTTTCCTCTTAATTTAAGCTGGCCTCCTGGCTTGTTTGCTTGCTCTCTAGCACATTGGAATAGAATGCTCCTGTGATTTGATGAGGTTGTCCTTGAAGATCACCCAGCTCTCTTGGGCCCTTCTGCCTCCCAAGGCAATGCCTCACAGGGTCTGATCCACCTATGTAAACAAAAATCCATTCTTCTGAAAGCCAGGGTATTTGCTCCTTGCCTGCCTCACTCCCTTAGGCTTTTAAGCTGCAAGTTATGATCACTGCAATAAAAGCTACCTTTGCCTGAACATCCTCAGTAAGTTCTTTAGCCATGAGTAGAAAGTTCACCAGAGCACCACCTCTGTCTGCCTGTCCAGCATTTTCAGCACAAACTTCCTCAGACATGCATCTGCAAACCTCATGCAGTGCAAGGTCCTGCACCTGTGTCTGGTAAGCCTAAGCACAAATACAGGCTGGGCAGAGAATAGATTGAGAGCAGCCCTGAGGAGAAAGACTTGGGGGGTGTTGGTTGAGAAGCTCAGCATGAGCTCGCAGCCCAGAAAGCCAGTTGTATACTGGGCCACATCAAAAGGAGCATGACCAGCAGGTTCAAGGGGGTGGTTCTCCCCTTGTGCTCTGCTCTCCTGAGACCCCACCTGCAATACTGTGTTCAGCTCTGGAGACCAGACACAAGAGGTGTATGGACCTGTTGGAGCAAGCACAAAGGAGGGCCACAAAGATTATCAGATGGCTGGAGCACCTCTTCTATGAAGACAGGCTATGAGAGATTTGGGCTTGTTCAGCCTGGAGAAGGCTTGGGGAAACCTTATGGTAGCCTTCCAATACCTAAAGGGGGCCTACAAGAAGGCTGGAAAGGGACTTTTTACAAGGGCATGTAGGGACAGAATAGAGGGTAATGGCTTTAAACTGAAAGAGGGTAGATTTAGATTAGATATAAGGAAGAAGTTCTTCCCTAAGAGGGCGGTGAGTCACTGGTACAGGTTGCCCAGAGAAGCTGTCGCTGCCCCATCCCTGGCAGCGTTCAAGGCCAGGTTGGATGGGGCTTTGAGCAACCTGGTCTAGTGGAGGGTGTCCCTTCCTGTGGCAGGGGGATTGGAACTACATGGTCTTTAAGGTGCCTTCCAACCCTAACCATTTTGTGATTCTGTGTTCCATAAATCCTCTTGATTGCTCGCATCTCACTATATTGA
This sequence comes from Cacatua alba, assembly GCA_024361745.1. Taxonomy (NCBI): domain Eukaryota; kingdom Metazoa; phylum Chordata; class Aves; order Psittaciformes; family Cacatuidae; genus Cacatua; species Cacatua alba. The sequence goes on from JANEMJ010029739.1 coordinate 14,743, forward strand.
CCTGTGTCAATATGCTCAGCTCACTATGCTGAGCACAACCACTTGTCTTCCCAGCCTGTTCTTCCTAAAAAGCCTATATACACCCATTATTGGGCTATGTGAGCTATTCCATCTGTTTTGTGTCATTCTAGTTGCATCTTAGCTCTGCAGGTTCATGCCGATTAATCCTCTGTTTCATGTGTTTCATACTCATGTACAAGCACTTCATATGGCGCTCTAGCTGCATCACTTCTGCAGGAAGAGTGAGAGCTTCCCTTGTTATGCTGTTGGGTGGGCACCACCCCCACTTCCTCAATTTGTTATTCCCTCTCTTTGGTTTCTGGTTTTCAACTACCAGTAAACATAGTTTAAAGCTTAAATCTTTCCTCACTAAGTTAGTAAATCTGTTGAATATGCTTGTGTCCCACTTAAGTAGATTAAGTAGATCTCATCTCTCACCAACCAGCCTTGCATCTCTTGGTTTAGAAGGCAAAATCCTACTGGTGTTCCAGGAGTGCAGCACCTACTCCCTGTGCCACTTCCTCTTGTCCTCAGAGCTATAGTGCTGTAAAAAAGACATTCTGGCCTTCAAGACGTCAGGCAATGAAGGATGCACTGTGTTCCTTGGTAAGGTAGTTCAATGTCTAACTTTCTTTACTGTAAATAAAATTTAAGAAAAACTACACCACAACTATACTCTGAATATGTCTTGCATCAGCTTCTTCCACTGGATCTCAGGAAACTTTATCTGCTAATCAAAGAAATACATGAGAGATTCTGTAGTTAAAAGCTCAGATCAGACCTTCTGATGCAATGAAGTTTAGGGTTCTAGTCATCTTGAAAGTACCAGAGTGAACAAAGAGTTACAGTGTAAAGGTAGGATATAAATCTGTCATGCTCCAGAACCACCTGTTTAGGCTTTTAAAAAGAGTAATCATTTTAACTTCTTCTTAGATGTTTATGTTCATTATGTGCAGCCAGTGATCAAGCATATTTAGTGTTTATGCTTGAAACGCTCCTTTGTTTTGTATGCACAGGAGAAGCTCTTCTGTTTTCAGAATCCCTGATTGGATAGATCATAAAAATATCCATGAGCTGATGAGCTCTGACCCACTTCTTGTTTTTAAAAATAAGCACATCCCATACTCATCAACGATGGTATTTAAAATTGCATGTAGTTTGAGACAACTGTTGGTTGTTGAATGACGTCACTGTGATGTACACACCCTCCCTTAGAGACATCACCTTCTGCTTGCTTTGCTCCATGGTGATATGCATGTTAGTTACCTTTTCTGTCTTCATGTCATAAACTTGATATCTATTTCTGCTGCTTATCTTTTCCCATCGCAAGAAGGAGAAAGAAGCCTGAAACTCCCACACACATCCACCTCCACAAATTCACAACTGGGCTCAGAGCTGTGTGAAGAAAAAACCTGACAGGCTGCAATTCTGGATTTAAAATTCTTTATAAATCTCTTCTGTAATTCCTGTATAGAAAGGGGTTGTGTGCTAAATATAAACTTTTTCAGGCATTCTAAGAAGAGATACAGTCAGGGTGCTCATGGTTAGGAAAAGAAAAACCCTATGAACTCATATGGTGGTGGCAGATTGCCAAATTATTTTTATCAGCCTGCATTTAAGACTGATTTAATCTGATTTTGAGTTGGAGTGCTGCTTTAGGTGATTTGGAGACAGGTGGCTTTAGAAGACATCTGACATCTCACTTTTGGCAGGGAGAGGATGGAGAAAGACTTTATTTTGGACTGTGTTACAGAATTGGCATCCACGGGAGTCTGCTTTTGGATTAAGTGATGCTCATTCAGATCTGCAGTTCATCTGCATGTACATGGAGCTTGGAATAAGTTGATCAGTAGGCAGCTACTTTGAAACCCATTATTATTTGTTTCTCAGTCACATCAATGATGACAACTGACTTGTTAACAGGTAATGTTATTTATAGTCCTTCTTGTAGATATAAAAAATTGCTTATCATTAATTTGGCACTTAGTTAAGGTACTATTTGCTTATATTTCAATATTTGACAGCATGTTTTCCCTTTCAGTTCATCACAGTTCTTTAATGTGTGATACTCTAGCTAAAGCTCATTGCTGAAGAGAAGCTTTTTGACAGAATTTTGGAGTTTGCATTGAAACAAAATAAGTTTTGAGTTGTTATTCCAGTGGCTTTTCTTGAAAGCTTTGATACATGCCAAAAAAAAAAAAAAAGTCAAATTTGTAAGAGATGCACAGAAAGTTGCTGGTGTTAAGTTACAGATTTGTTTTTCTTTTAACCTGACTAGCAAATTAATCTAGATTTCTCTGTCAGGAAGCTGTCTGCATGGTCTTAAATGACAAATATTATTTCTGAAAAGACAGAGAAAGCAAGTGCCACTTCCCTAGGATTTCTGCTGTATTTTTAATCCACATAATAATCATACTATGTATATTTAAGGAACTATTGCTAATTAAAGATGTACTCTTCGGAAAACAACTCCAATTATGATATGGGAGGTGAGAAATTTGTGAGCTGACAAAAAATAAGAGTGCCAGAAGGTTAGAGTTTATAAAAGATTATTCAACATAGAGCTTTAACACCTGGAAGACCAGTAGTATTTAGATTGGTAACAAAATGAATGCATAGGCAAATGCAAATAAGGGCTTTCGGTCCTCAGACGTATACCATGGTGTCAGCCAGGAAGGCAATTTTCCTCAGCATGCTGAAAAGGAGGATGGGCAAACTGTGGACAAGAGGAAATGAGTACCTCTGCTGTGTCACCATACAGTGTTTCTTTGAAATCAGATCAGTGCTTTCCCAGTTTTTGAAGAGAGTTGTATTTGCAGGTGATGACTATATCCTGCATGAACTGTGTAAACTGACGCAATAATTCTAATAAACCTTTGTCATGGTTGATGGAAAAGATTCACTTAATGTTTTGGAAGCTTCATCTTATGGCATATGGACATATCTAAATGTTAATTACTGTCTAAATAGATTCTCTGCCTAATCTACATAAATGATATTTAAGGCAAAAGCACTACTTTTGATCTGGATTTCCTTGTGAAAGAGCAGACTTAAAGTACTTGGGGCATCCAAGATTATTTCTGTGCCTAGAGTGTAAATGTGTTATGCTTTTTCTCTGCTGAATTTCTCCCTAAAATGGTGATGGCCAGAATCAATGGCAAGTAGTTCTAACTGTGGTTTGAGCTACCTGGCTCTGAAGATGAATAAGAGAAAAATCATTGTTCTGGCAGTTACATTAGCAAGCAAGCTCACAGTATGGATTCATTATGTTTTCTGCACTTTTCAGAGTATAAACTTAAGCCATGGCCATTATGAAAATGTCTTTAGGCTTTGGGCTCCAGACAATTCCAAAATGTGGGGTGCATTAATCATGTGGCCCTTGTGCAGCTGTAAAGGATCAGCTAAATACGAAATTTGCATCCCGTATTGCTTCCTGTGAAGCTGTGTAGTCCCTTTGTTAATATATTTATGGTAGGGCGTGAGCCAAGGTTGAAGTGTGTTAGTGGTATGACGTAAGTTTTTCAGAAGGTATAGAGTGGGTGAAAAGTAGAATACAGTACTGAGAATCTCTAGCTTGTCCTACACATCTTAGAGGTCTGCAAGAATGATGTTGAACCCAGTCAGTAAAGTAAAATTCAACAACTTCTTAGCTGAAGTCAGAGCTCATCTCAACTGTGAGTTTCTTCTTCCTCTTGAAAGGCTTTACTTTGTGTCTCTGTATATCTAGCACTTGCCCTCACTAGGTAAGGTGCTTAAACAATTTAAAGCATGTTGAAGTTCTGCAGTAATGCCAGAAAAGAAGAAATTCCCTTCTCCATGGCTTTCTGCCACATCAGCTGAGCAGATTGAATTGTGCCAGCTTTGAGGGTGGTGTTTCCTCCCGCTCATTCTCTGAGTCAGTGGCAGACAGGCCTGGCCAGGACTGTCATGTGTGGATGCAGTGGGGAGGGATGAGCTCCCCCAGGCCTCAGGGGAGGGTCAAAGAAAAGCAGGTAAGTCATCTATTTAGTGCTGCAATAAGTGTTTAGCTAGTGACATGTAAGTTAGCTCTGTATGAAAAAAATATTTATGATTTAGAAGGTATTTTCCCTTTCTGTGTGGGTGTTAGCCTCTTTTTTTGTGTGTAGATGAAATAATCTGGTAGTTTATACTGAAAGGAAATTGTCTTGCACAACTCAGCCATCTAGAAAATAATATTCTTGAATCATGATGCTACTGGGATTGAATCCTTTCTTGTGCTTAATGGTCTGTCTTCTTTTTAGTGGGTGATATAATCCCCATACCCCCCTTCAGCAGGTAGAGCAATCAAACGCCTAAACATTGAAGCCATGGCTGATCAAAAATAGTGCAGAGTGGTGGCAACTGGATTTAAAAAGTGTTGATCAAAGAATACATGTGCAAAGTTGAGATGGGGAATAGAGTATCCAGTGTTTTCCAGTTAGCTTTAGGACTGGAGACTGGATATGATACTGCAGGTCTTGAAAATGAGCAGTTTGTCAGCCAACTGTATAAGGACTCCCCTTAACCAGGGGTCAGTCTGGAATAGGTGCTTTAGGATAAGAGGACAAATCTTCCTAACTATAGGAAAAAAGACTATTTGCTTGGTTTTAGTAAAATTTGATTGATGGCTACTGGTTATAAGGTTTTTCTAAAGCAAGTATTTTGTCCATGTTCTCTAAAAACACACTCATGATTACGGAAATATTTTAAAATCAGTTGTATATGTGACTGTAATATACATAAGCGATTTCACTTCCACTTATCTCCATGAATTTTTCTATAACTACCTGATACTGCGCTGAGGGAGGATGTAAGAGTTATTCCTATGCATTCCTCATAGTTTCAGAAGCCTGATTTAAGAACCATGACACCATTATATTAGTAATTGCCCAAATAACATACTAATAACCATTACAGTTACTGCAGGAGGGGATTTCTTCTTTGCAATATAATGAAATGTAAAGCTGCAAGGAAGTGTTTTAAAACTAGGAGATGTGATACTCTGATGGTGATGCAATAGATGTTTTTTGGAATTAATTTACAGTTGTTTCACATAGTGATCTTTTTTCTGCTATCATGGTGGATGTTGCTACCATTTTGAGTTTAAATAAAAGCTTAAGAACAAGTTAATTTATTTCTGGTTGTGTTGGTCTTCAGTGGCCTTCTAGATCATGAGCTGTTCTGAGTATCTGTTGCTTTGCTGACTTCTAGAGGTATCCATACAGCACAGGACACCAGTCTTTTCAGTCTAGTGTTTGGTCTTATGCTTTGTCTGGATTATAATATGACTGATATTTTAGAAACTCCTATGAACAAGGACAGAGAGAAGATCTGTGTAGGCTTGTGCCAAACAACGCTGGACCCAATGCCTTGGAAAAATTGTACAAAGCCAGCACCTGTAAAATGTTAACGTTTCGTAGGCATGCTGTTTTTCTGAAGTCAAACAGGACTAAAAATATATGCTGAAAGAGTTGCAGACTTCTATCAAAGGAAAATAAGCTGGTCTAGCTAATAATTATTAGATGAAACCATGTGTTAAAGTAACATCTCAGCTAGTTAAACACTGGGGTCATAGTGTCCTCACAGAGAAAAAAGTATCTTGCTGAGTTTTAAAGAACTTAATATCCAGAAGGAAGAGTCTTCAAAAAAGATACAAGGATCCCGTAAGTCTAAACAACAGGTTTGTTGTGATCTTACTGGTATCACAGTACTTTGCAGACAAAGAACCGAGGCATCTGAAGAGGAGGAGGAACTAACATATTTTGAGTATATATTTACCCCTGTGTTCTCTGGGTGTCAGGGTGTTTTTATAGAATTTAAGTAGATATGGAACTGGGTTGTAGAAGGCAGTTCAATGTCATTTAATGCATATTTCAGGTAGGAAGTATGTATTATGTGGAACTTCATCTCTGATTATCCATCAGAACAAAAGGACTTTTTCTCTTCATGGACTTGCCTTTTTGGCAAGGGAATCTGACTGAGTCTCTTTGAAACTATCTTTAACCTAAGCATAGCAATCTTTACTATATTTAAGTAGAAGAGATGGCAACAAGATTGATCTTGGTAAGGTAGTATGACACACAGGGGCTTTGGTGTACATTCTCCAAGCTGATTTCTGACTTTGTCCCATCTCCCTGAGTTCCTAAATTTAGACTGTGAAATACACACTTGGAAGCAGAAATTAATATTAATGGTTGTTTTTCACAGTATTTTCATATGAAGGTCTCTTTGATTTTGATGGTATTCAGTGCCACTCTGTACCATTAGACAGAAGCCATCTTTTAGGTATTTGAGTACAAAATTTGAGCTATGCATGTAATTGGTCTAAATTTTTAGTGGCTAAGGGAAAAAAGAGTACTTAGAAAATGCTGAATTCTTGACTACACAACAGAAATATTTTGAAGATCACTAATATATGTGAAAGCTTTGAGAAATCAATACAAGCAGATGAAGAACAGACCTTTGTTTCAGATTTGTGTCCTATAGGCTTGGCGGAAAATAGACAGCCTTCAGGGGCAAAGAAACTGCAGAGTCCATTTTCGATGTATAGCCCCCTTCAACTGATTTTCTAGGGGCTATTGGAAATGAAAAGGAGCCTGACTGCCTGGATCCACTGAGAATGGAAGCTCAGAGCAAATGAGGGAGCTGAAAACATTTGCAGATTTCAGGTACCCCCAGTATAAGACATATTTGGATAGCAGGGGGAACTGAGTGTCATATACGTAAGGGAGGGAAGCAGATGGAAGATGCACATTTATGGGAAGTGACTGAGTAGCATTTGTACCATAGGCATGGAAAATGTTTAACAGAACAAATATATGAAAGATTAAATATAGAAAGGAGATGAGATTAATGTACTGAAAGCTAGCTGCAAATGACGTGATCTGCTCTGGACACTCTGTTCTCTTTCCTTGTATCCATCCCCATGGTATCTAGGCACTTAACTGGCAGATGAGTCACTGTGTCTTTGTGCTGCAGCTTGTTCCTCCATTAGATAAAGGTAATTCTTTCCACTCATATAGTTATGCTGAAAAGGTTTTACTGTAAAGTGTTTTCAAGATACCCTAACATTCACAGACTCTCTAAAACCTGGGTTTTAATTGAGGAGCTGCAGATACATTAAACACATTTCTACAGCAACAGAAATGCCCAACTACAGTAATTCTAGTCTTTGATAAATTATTTTTTATGTTCCTGATACCCAAGATGATGAAGGACACTGCTTAAACTGGTTAGGACAGCATAATACCATTGATTTCACACTTGTTTCACAGTGGGGCTCAAAAATATTGCTGTTTGGGAATCAGCTTGCTTTGTTTTCAGGGTAGCTTTCTGTGTGATTCAAATAACCTATTTCTTAAGGTTGAATATTATATCATATATCAGATAAACCTTGCTGTGAATTGCAAACAGTGAAGTAAAATGCTTCTAGGTGAAATATGAATTCTAGACATGCAGCCACAATACAGCTCCTCTCTTAACATTTATGATAGCGTAATGGGAATAAAACTTTACAATTTCATCCTGTGTATTATTGCAGAGCTTACACAACAATCTCAAATCTTATGTACATAAGATGTCATGGTTGGCAGCTTTGTGACTATGTGGTCATTACAATCTGATCAAACCTGTTCTTTCTCACAAATCCTACACTGTTGCCTTTAAGCTCTACTTTCCTTGGAAATCACAGTCAAACCCACTTTGGTTAGCTCTAAGCAAAACAGCAACTGTTCTTCTGATCCTATAACCGTTATAACAAAAATTGTTTCCTAGGTGTGTTCAACCTACTAGCTGTAAGTAACTAAAGACTTTCAGACAACTTAAGATCATTTAAATTGCAACTTAATTTGTAATCTGAAAGTTGATACCGACTACCTGCAAATGTGGTCACGCAGCATAAAATCAAAAGCTTAGAACTTGGTAAGAGTTACTTGAGGATATGTCATGAGAACTATTACCTGTGAAGTACTTTGATATTTGCAGCACCCAAGTGGTGGTTATACCTCTTAAGAGATGCTCTAATTAACAAAAACTTTAAAGTTGATATTAAATAGTGCTACCAGTGATTAAATGTGACCAGTGGTAAAGTATAACAAAATAGTTAGAATCCTGGTGCTTAAAAGGAGATGATAAGTCTTTGCTATACTTGACCTGTAGTGGACCTCATTCCTAGGTACTGGGACTGATTTATACTTGCAAAAAACTGAAGAACAACTTAATCAAAGTTGTTTTATAGCATGTTTTAGATCCTTGCTATTGTGTTATAACACTGTAGATGGGCATTCATAAAACATGGTTCAGGCAAGTAATTATTCAAAAGTCCAAATTATATTATGTCTTACTGGAAAGTTGTGCAGTTGGAATTTTTGGCAGAAAAGATTTCTCCACAGCACTTGGCCCATGGTTGTATCAGATCTCATGGTGATTAATCTCAGCTTTATTGGCATTTTGATGCTCTCATTGGGGCAGAAGATGGGGGAGGGGGAGGGAGTGATGGATTTACTAAATCTAGAGCTATTCTGATAAGTACTATTTTTATTAATCTTGCCCATGCTTGTTTTTAACCTGAACAAAGTGACTATAATAAGTTTGCTCTGACAAACCAAAGGATGGTCTTTAATGAAGTTGGAGATGATTAAAAAAAATGAAGTGAATATCTTTAACATATATCTATAGCTGGCTTTTATGCCTGGTTACTATTCAAAACAAATGCAACATCAATGTAATTGAATGTGACTGCATGAAGAAACTCTTCCCTTAAAAGCCAAATAAAACCCAGTGCAATGGCTTTAAAGACTGTTTGAAAGCACAGTGACTGTAAATGAAGCTGTCTGAAGCTTATGACCTTTATGATATAAAGACACTCTCTTCCTAGTCTTGCTTCCCTTTCTGCTTGGAAGTCTTCTGAGTTGTATGTCTACCAGTGTCTTCTTTCCCAGATAGCTTGACATGCGATTCTTAGAATTTTAATTCTATATCGATTGAAAGAATTTTCTCGATGTTGTCCCATATTGCTATCACTTCTAAAAAAAAAGAAAGCAGCCATGATGCTGATAGTGTCATTTCTAATCTATTGTTGCCCTTTATCAGAGACCAAGACAGTAGCAAAAACAAATGTCAGATTTGGGCACAGACCACTTAGTTTAAATTGCTTTGCAGCCTTGTCCCTCTTGACGCTCACACAAGGAATTTCCTGGCACTCATAGGTTCTGCGCCTGATTGTTCCTCCTTCCTGGATGTGAAGGAAACAGCCAGGGGTGATGGTCTGCATGGGCTCCACATGCTCTAACGTGTGGTTGAAGTTTGTGCATTAAACTTGGGACCATGAACATGGAGTTAGAAATGAAGTGGGGAATGGGGGAGAGGAGGAGAAGAAGGGAAGGGATAGTAGGGATAGTGAAACTTTTTTCCTTCCTCTTGCCTGAAAGGAAAGGATAAGGAATACCTTTTTTGGTGTGTATGGAGAAGTTTTAAAAAAAACAACCACCCTAAACTTAAAAAAAACACCACAAAAACAAATTACAAACCAAAAAGACACAGCTGTTAGGATGTGAGATTCCTAAAAACACTTAAAGCAAGCTCAGATATCCAACACTAGGGTGGATTATTAGGCAGCTGCTGCTAATGTTAATGTACAAATGTCTTGTTGAGGGGAGAACTGTCTTTCTAGACATAATGCTAAGTCTTCTAAGATTCCTTAATCTTGCTAGATACTTAGATTTTCAGTTTCCTGTAGCTTTTTAAAGGTGGTCTGAGTAATAATTCTAAAGAAATTTGTATTTCAAATTGCTTCTCATTTTATTATAACATTGCTAGTTTAGAGCCTTTCTGATACGGCTGTTCTTTTAAGATTTCTTGTTAATCAGATTAAATCACAAACACACCATAATTCCAGCATGCAAATTCCTTTTAAAGCAAAAATGACTAGTTTACTTGAGTGTTCAGGCTTTGAGGCAGATAAAGGTCATTCCACTAGTTTCAGGTGTCAGTAGTTCAGACCTGGCCTGCAGAGGTATGATTGGGTATCCAAAGTTTTTTTTATATCTCTTAACAGCATGAAAATAGAATTTATACAGCCAAACTTATATCTTAAAATTATTAATCTAGTTCTGCTGATGTTGAAACTTTTTTCCTTACTTGAGCTGACTTGCTTAGCCTGAGTAATGTTCCACAAACCCATTGTGAAATGATACTATTACTCAGATGCCTTTAAAAATGCTATTCCTTTTAACATTGTCATTTCTAGTATTCTCGCTTTCTACAGAAAACTTAGTTTAGGGAATCTTTCAAGTCATGCGAATATACTTTTCTGTGACTATGGAGTCACTGAAGCAAATTCTGTTTATAACAACTTAACAAGCTCAGCTCTGAGGAGACATTCCACATCCCATTCTTTCTGCTTTAAATAGGATATTTCTAAAGCAAAATCACATCTGCTTTCATGGTGAACCCCTCGTGAAGGTAGGACTTCCCTTCTATGTCTCTTCTACAGAGATGTTTTCCATCTACAGTGATGTCTTTGTCTTCCAAAAGAATATGAACTTTGGATCACTGCATTAATTAAGCTCTGAAACTTGGTCTTGGCACTGGGTTATTTTTCCACTTATTATGTTTACTCAAGATAAATGGAGCTTGTATTTTCACTCTAATTCTAGCAGGGTGAGGAGAGAAAATCCACAAAGAGCTTTGATGTGGTCATTAGTGTATCTTGCTCTCATTTTTGACCCTTTTCATATCCTCATCATTTTTAACTTTTGCTTCCTATGTGTATGTGCATGCACTAGCTCTAAGCCATTAAATTAGATCTCAAATGTCATGTCATCAATTTAGGGAAGAAAGAATCCTGCCCATTAATACAGAAAGTGAATCCTTGTATGCTACAAAATAAAAGTTATAATAGGCAGGCTGTATCTGAAGAAATGTGAAACAAATGTGGCACTCAGCTTTTCTGCTATTGATCTTTTAGCTATGTCAATTACAATGACTCTTTCATCAATCAAATGAGGCTTTTCAGGAGATGTGTATCTGTTAAGCCATGAACAGTCACTTGATTTGTGTATACATGGTTTTATTACTTAAATACTGTGTCCTTTATGAACAAATATGGTAGCAGATAATTTTGGTTCTGGTATTGCAAGTTGCATATAAATGACATCAGTAGCATAGCCTGGCTTAATTAAGTAGGACCATTATTCAGAAATTAATTAACTTTCAAGTATAGTAATGCTGGGTGTTTCTCTGAATTACATTTTCTCATATTATATAACAACATAGATCAAAGCTGTTCAACTACTGACAGATAGCCTAGAACAATGGTCTTAGCTTGCTAAAAGCTATCTTTTTCAATCTCATTTTGTTTTAAATGAATCATCTTTCATCTCTTCTCCATTGCTTCTTGACTCTTATACAAGAATCATCTTTAAAATGAAAGCCATTTCAGTACATATGTTAAAAATTAAAGCAGTTTGAAATTAAATAGTCCAAGCCATTTAATTCCAGAGTTGAGGAATGTGAATTGATAACAAAAAATCCCCTCTCCTTGCTAACTAATGCAATGTTCTTTAACAGTTCAGTAAATGTTGTATAGCACCCTAATTTTTACAAGTTCTTATGTACATAGCTCACTGAAATATAACAAACTCAATTTGT
>JANEMJ010029741.1:0-17160 GCA_024361745.1 Cacatua alba
AACAGTAGGTGTTTGATTCTGGAAACAATCTCTTTTGGAAAAGGTAAAATATTGCACCCCTGTTGCACAGGCAGCATTAAGTTGTCCCTGGTTCAGATAAGTGGCTTCTGCTGCAGCTGCATTTGCAAGGCCTACGTTTTAAGCTTCCATAAACTGAGGTCACAGCATTCTGAAATGAGGATTCCTTTTACTCATGCAAGTTCATGTTCATTGTAGTTCCCAGCTGCTGTACTAGTATTTTTGAATTATTCCTGTATCTGTGCACCATGCACTTTAATAACTATTATAAAAGTGAGGAGAGTTTGTGTCCCACCCTCTCACTGTCGTTGATATAACTGCATACAACGTTTTGCTGTACATTTTCACCGACTTCTACAGATGTGTTGAAATCATTGCTCATAAGGATCATAACTTCTGGTTTTAAAGGAAAAGCTTGTATTATGCTGCTTATGTTAGAGAACCTCCCTTGGAACAGAATATTTTTTCCAAGAAGGAAATAATAATTTCTACAGAATTTGTCTGATTGTCAAAACCATTATAGACCTGAGTATTACTCACCTCTACAGTCAAGTCAGGAAGGGAAGGGGTCAGACATTACTATTTTCGGTCAGTTAAGAGTTTAAAGATCTTAAAAATAAATTGCAGGATTTGTTTTAAGTTTTGGGTTTTTTTGGTATAATAGTAAAAAAGAGTGGTTATATAGTTCTTGGGACATTTCATAATTAGAGACAACTTAGGCTGGCAGTTTTATGGATGGTTTGATATTCATCAGTGAGACCACTTGCTTTGCTGTTACCTCCCATACCCAGGTCATGGACTAGTGCAAAAGGCAGTTTTCATGTGACAGATGAAGTCACTTTCAGACGGCTCCTGCTGCTTAACCAGTGTCTGTATCATTAAGTTATTATTATAAACGCATTGCTATAAATTAAGATAAGAATAAATGAGGGAATAAAGGGAAGAGGAAATGACTGGGATCTCATATTTCTGAAAAGGCTCCAATAAAACAATTCGCTATGTATGACGATGGAATACTTGAAACTACTCTAAAATCCCTGCTCCAAATTTATCTCTAGTGAAAATTTGAAATAAGTAGTGTCCTGTTCCATGTGAATCTGGCCACTAGCTTTAAACAATTCCATTCCATACCTCCACCCTTTGCTTATAAATATCCCTCCTTAAGGGGCGATTGCCATTTTAAAAGGTGATTGGTTTAGACACTGTTTTGTGACTCAAAACGTGCAACAAACAATTGCAGAGAGTCAAAAGCTAACTTACAACATGACTGCGTATTTGCACAGAAAAGTATGTATTTGGGACTAAGATGTACACGGGTTAATACCCCAGTCAGGAGTGGAGAAATGCTAGATTATTTAGATTGCAAATCTATGGTTTAGTTGGATGATGACCATAGTTTTGGTCCAAATTATGACAGAGGTAAGTCTTTGTGAAATTGTCAGATCTTGTACAACTTTAGTTGGGTTTTTCAGTCATGCAATTACAGAATCACAGAATACCAGGTTGGAAAGGACCTCAAGGATCATCTAGTCCAATGTTTCTTGCAAAGCAAGATCTAGACTAGATGGCCCAGCCCCCATCATTGTAAAATAATAGTTTGAGTCAGTATCAGCGTTTGAGTTTTGTACTAGTTTTAGTGGAAGTAAACTACAAATTGCATTAAAATCGAGTCTGTTATGTACCTTAAAAGGTTTAAAAGAACAAAGCCTTATACACATGCTCAACTGCAACCTTAAATTAGTAACATCATTTGTATATTTAACCAAACATTTTCAGGTTTGCTGTGTATGTTGTAACTGAAACCCAAAGGCCTGTGCTTGGAGAATACCATTTATGTAGTTGGTATCATAGGCTTTATTTTTTAAAGTCAGGAAAATAATCAGAAGTTGCAAAGAATGAGAGTAAACCAGAACAATCTGGTAAAATTAAAAGTATTAATCTTTTTTAATAAATCTAGATGGAAAAATATGTTTCTTATTTAATGTACAATATTATGGACTGTTAAAATCTGAAGGGAGAATAGCATTTTAATAAAGCTTTGGCTATTAATAGTAAGTTTATCTCTTCTTACATTTCAGCTTTAAATAAGAATGTAGTAATAGGAAGTAATGAAAAATCTAACCAGCCTCTTTTAAGAGGTTGTAGAATTGAGGTGATGATGAGGCTCGGGCAGATAAGAGAATTCAACACAAGAACGAGACAGAGATGGACGGATGCCAAGATAAAGAAACCAGTAACATTATACAGAGATAATATATCATTTTTTTTTTCTTAGACCTACATTTATTCACCTTGGGATACTCCCAATTATTTTTAGGACCTTACTCATTTCCTAGATGACAGATTAGAGATGTTACATTGTCAAGTCCTTGTGATTAGTGAAAGAAATTTATGGAAAACCCCTGTGTCCTTTTGCTTTCTTTAATCTCCTGGAATATAACTGTGATGTCTCCAGGCTTCTAGTCTGAGGTCGAGAATTGTCCAGCATTTGGAATCGAATTGAATAGGTTTGTCCATCTGAGTCACAGTTAAAAAGCCTTAAAGATCTTGCATTAAATGTAATTTGGAAAAGGTCATGCTGGTACTATTTACCATTCTTAGTAAGCAAGGTGATTGCATGTTTCAACTTTCAGCTTTAAACCAGAAATTTTAATAGTTGACCTCAAGCAAAATAATGTCATCACTAAGAATATGCTGAAACAGCACCTTTATCTTTCATATTGTTGTTTACAGCTAGATTAAAAAATGTAATTTCACTTTGTAATCAGATTACACCACATCTGTATCTCAATTCCTTTGCAGGAGCTAAATGAAGTTTGACATTTGGAAATGAAGTTTGCATTTGGAAAGTAAATTTCTGTAAAAATATTAATAAGAATAAATTATTTTATTAAATAAATATTAAGTTTGATACAATGATTTTGCAAGGAGGGTTGTGCTAATTCAGGAACATCAACCAAAAACATCAGTGCATTCTCAAAAAAAATCTCTGAATACAAAATTCACAGTTTAGGCTTCTCGGATGGAAACTCAGATCCCTAAGGCATTGTCTGACTTATTTTCAGTAGCATTCATGCAAATTCATGCATTCAGTAGATTCCTGAAACTACATCAGCTTTTTAGATGGATTTTTCCCAGTATCTCAAAGTAGCCTTCATCACACCTATCCTGCACAGGACAGATGCTCTGATTTGATATGGTTTGTAAAGAGTTAGGCATTTTACAGAAACTGATTCAGAGCTGGCAGGCTCACTAGTTTTAGATTTGACAAAAGAGAAAGCAGTAAACAAAAGATGTTATGGGGAAGAAAAAACAGAGGATGTGATTATAAGGTGCAGTAATGCCGGAAAGCTTGATCTTGGTGCTGAAGTAATCAAAATGCAAATCAAAACTCATATCTGCATGAAGAGAAACTTATTTTTAAATTAAAAAGCATCTTAAGATTCAGATAAAGCCACAGTGAGTCTTTTTTTTAACAATAATCCTCATTTTGACTTTTTGATTATTCTCCTGTATGCCAAATAACAGTTAAAAGAAAAAAAAAATCAAAAAGCTGCTTGACAAATGGAAGTTGCATGCATTCTTTCTGAAATAACAGTGTATTGTGGGGGGGTGAGGATCAGAAATATGTAATACAAGCAGGGAAAAGGAGCTCCTTCTACTTCACTTTCCCAGTAGCCTGCTGTATTTTACCACATAAGAAGCAGATCTTACAGGATCTTTCTGCTCAGAAATCACATTGCTGTTGAGAGTGTTAGTTTCAATTCCTAGTAGGATTTCTTGTAAGGGCTCTTCTTCAAGGAAGGCTTTGGTTCTCCCCTATGAACAGATAGTTGAAACAGAAGTTTTTTCCCTTGCTATTGAATAAATAAATAAAATCCTGCAACAAAATCTATGCAGATAAAATATAATAATGTATTATTATTTTAATGTTCATAGTCCGCCTTTCTTTCATGTAAGACATAGAAAACTGACACATTACTTTCCATTTTTCTGTTCCACATTCCTGTCAAGATACTGCACACTCTCAGAATGCTGCAGGCACTTCAGGGGAGTGACAGTTTTTTACTTATTCAGAATTAGTTTTTCTTGGTTTTGTTAAACCTCGCTTTTACAGCATGTGCATTTTAGACTAGACTTGTGGTGTCTTAAAGGTTAAGAAAAACACAGTTCCTAAAAGTATTATTTTTCCCTTTTATGGATGAGCACCAGGCTTTAAGACATCAGTGTAAATAGAGTTTCCTGTTCCAGGGAAGTTTGGCTACTGCAGGAGACCAAAAGTCCTTTGGGAAAAGCTTGATAGGAACTATGAGTTGAATGTGACCTGAGGCTCCAGGAACCAAAGAGCCAGAACTGAGGGAAACACATTTCACAGCCCTTTTGTGCAGTCTTAAGTCCCTTAAGCACTTCTGGGAAAGTAAACCCTTCATCATACACACAGTATTTATTGCTAACAGAGAAGCCTTGCTAATGGCTTTCAGAAATCATTCTGTTACCTGTAGATCTGTGACTTCTTTCCTTGAAGCTTGCTGTAACTTCAAAAAAAATCTGCAGATTTGCAGAAATGCTGAGCAGGAATAGGAATGCTAAACACTTCTTTGTGGCTAGTAGGGATCATGCAGGATCCAGTTCAAAATGCAGCTTTGCATTCAACATTTTTAGGAATTTTCTGAAGAGAGTATAATTGAATTACTACATGAACTCTGTTACTTTAGCAATGTCAATATATCAGAACTGTGTGTTTACTGATTCAGAAATCAGTGTTGATTCTCTTCTTCTTTGCTCACCCTCTCCCATTCGCAGCTGGGCAAAATTTGTGCATGTGAAGAAGGAAGGATGAAAGCAAGCTGGGTGGGTGAGATGACTTGCTGCCATGCAAAGCAGCCACCACATATTGATGTTATGAGGTTCTTGTGTGACTATCAGTTGACTGCATTTCTTTCTTCATCTAACCAAGTTTTAATTGGACCTCTGCCACTGATTTTCCAATGTGACATGAAGTGAATCATCTAACTTCTAACTCTATCATTTTAAAAGGAGTAACAATAGTTAATGTATCTTTTTATTTTCCTGGATGTGTTTTGAAGAAAGGCATTATTATGCCCCATCTCTGAAAGTGCTGCTGTAATGCAAATGTTTGAAACATTAAAATAACTTGGAATATTTAAAGACGAACACTGATTGTTTATTTAATGTTTCCATTTGCTTTCACTTAGCATTATCAAAAATAACAGTTCAAAAAATGAATTAACGTTATTAAAAAACTCAAAGCATATTTTGAAAAAATAAAGCAGATAAATTCTAGGGATTGGAATTAAATAATGCACTCTTCCTTTTCTTCATAACTGTTCTTTGTGTTGCAAGTTGCTCTTTGGAAGTCTGAGGAATAGTTTTCATAACTAGGAATTAATTCTCTTAGAATACCTCAATTTGATAATGCTGAAATTTAGTATCCTTTTTAATGACCTAAACTTTAAAAGCAATGTTGTCTCTCCTTCTCCAAATTTCAGGTGTCCTAGGCAGTTTGTCCATAAGGGTTATTTGTGTAAAACAAAACACTGGGTGTGTGCTTTCTAAAGACCTCTGTAAATCAACAAAGCTATACATAGAACAGTCTGATGTAGTTACCAGCTGATAGTTCTGCAAAGATACTCCAAATGAGAGAGGAAATTCCAAACTTCCTTATTATTCCAACATGCTGAGCTTGCGAGTTAATAAAAGTTTTCCAAGTTTTATTTAGTATATTGGTGGCATTTGGGTGGTTCCAGTGGCAGGTATCCTTTGTTTCCTACTCTTTGTTACCTATGAAATTTTTGTTAGTGTTGCATTTGTGAAACCCTCGATTTTTATTATATGAGGTATAGCAATCAAACTATTTCCATTTAAGCACCCCAACTACATCCCCTTTGACTAGCCAGTAGTAAAAAGCAATATTACAATTAATAGATTCACAGAGTGTGTGCTTTTGTGTATGGAATTTGGAAAGATCTAATTTCAGGATCTTATTTTATAAAATAATATTACATGTAGAAGGGGGGAATCAAGCCTAAAGACTACACAGCTCTGGAGTTCTCTTTTCAAGATTGGGTATTAGGAATCAGAAATCAGTCAGCTTCTGCAAACCCAAGCAATCCAAGCTGAAGTATAATGAGAAAAAAAGTAGAAAAAATAAAATAAATAATAAAAAGAAGAAATAAAGAAAATGGAAACACACCAGATTGATAGGAAAGAGATGTGGTTTGTAAATACACTATAGTGGGAAAACCGTGATGTTGTAATAACAGGGCATAGAACAGAAGCAAAATCGGAATAGTCATGTTAGTGACCAGAATGGGCATATGCTTAGACAAAATCAGAAATGTATCATCCTATTTCTAACACACAAGAAGAACAAAATTGTGGAAATATGCTAAATAACCCACATAGACATGATTAGGTTGTAATAGGAAAGCATCAGCCAAAGAGTAATTAATAAAACAGACACCCAAAGGGACGTAGCTAGTGAAAAGCTGTCTCTCACCTGGAAAAAAGATGATCGTTCTAATCTTGGTATTCAGCTCCCAGCTCTGCTCTCTGGGGTGCAATTTTCAGCTCTGTGCTGCAGCAGGTTATCAGCCCATTACCAAGTACATAACTGTCAGCTAAGCAGATGTAATTTTTTGCTTCCTTGTTGGTTTTTTTTTTTCTGCTTACTGTATGTGGCTCTACTTTAAAAGGTAACTTTATTTAGTGTATAAAGGTGTTAACATTACTTTGGGGTCAAACTAAGAAGTCGAGATGACAGGGTTAGGATATATTAGAAGATGTGGAATGATATTGACAGATTTTTCCTTTTAAAAGGGCAGAGACAGTTTAATATTTCAGACATGGAAACATCCTAGAATTGTTGTGGTGGTGAAAATTAAAGGCTCTGTAATTAGCTGCTAGATTCCTTTTGTGGATCTGCGTATGACATTTCATTTTCACTTCCTTTTATTTTATTCCTTCTTAGATTTAAAAGTGAAATATTCCTTTTCAGTTTTGTAAGGCAGATGAGTAGTTAGTACCTTTTGTGGCATGTTTTGCTGTTATTGATATAGGTGCTCCAAAATAAACTTCCAACTTCAGCTAATTTCTGAAGTTGGAAGTTTTTCAGGATTCTCTGTATGTGCTGCAGTCCTGGATACAGGCATGTTTGGCTAAATCTGCTTGTCTTTTACACAGATAGTCTGGTTGGAATTGCTATACAGCATTGTTGCTAGGTATTTCTCAGACAAGAATGTACCTATATTGTCCATGAACTCTTTGGATTAAAATTCAGTGACCTCTCTCCTAAAGAGCTTTGGAACAAGTTTTTTGTCAGAAAATCATACCAAACAGTAAAGCTTGTCAGAGTTCAAGAAGGCAGCATTTGAACATGTGGTGTCCAATTTAAAGGCTCTTTTTCATAACAATGTATGTGTTAGAGTATAATATTTATTGAGTCTGGGTTGGAAGACTTCTGTGGAGAGTCTTGACTTGCCAGGCTCCATCGTACTTGCAGAAAAAAATACATTCTGTTTGCATAACTATGCAATTTCTACTACTTAAGATGAATTTTCATAAACTCCTCTTATTACTGCTTGTGAGAAACTAAATCCTGCGGATTTTTGCTGCTTCATTTTCACACCATTTTTTGTAAGTCTGTTACCAAACATGCTACATTGTCTTTGGTCATCAACACAGCTTCTCCAGGGAAGGGATGTTTGAGCATGACAAACTATAGAATAAAACTCTCTAACTGTACTCTACTCCAGGCCACCATGATACTCCAGTTCCTACAACCTCAGCGAAATTACCCATGCCCTTTAAGAATTATCACTATAAATCTTCTACGTTTCATTGCCTGGGGTACTGAGCTCCTTCACTCTTTCAAAGATGCAGGATGTATTTTCTTATTCCCATACTGGTATAGAATCATAGAATAGTTAGGGTTGGAAAGGACCTTAAGGTCATCTAGTTCCAACCCCCCTGCCATGGGCAGGGACACCTCACACCCTAGACCATGTTGCCAAAGGCTCTGTCCAACCTGGCCTTGAACACTGCCAGGGATGGAGCACTTACCACTTCTTTGGGCAACCTGTTCCAGTGCCTCACCACCATCACAGTACAAAACAAACAACATTCCAGAAATCTACTGTTTCAATGTCAATTCTGTATCTATCTGTTTCAGTAATAACTGCTGTGTATTTTACATTCTTCCCAGTTAAACTTCTGGCTGACTTTATTCCAAACACCTAAGGGCAGCAGGTTGAAATAGAATTACAAACATAAAGTCACAGGATTCTGCTGAAGCCACGTTTTTATGAGCGATTTGGCATTAGTTTCTTTAACAAGTGGAAAATGCAGTGGCTGGTGCTGTGAATGTACATGCCTAGGTATAGCAGTGAGTTATGAGAACCGTGACTGTTACCAGAACTTTTAAAACGTACTGTATTCACTAGTTCTTGGGAGCATTCTTGGTGCACTCTGGGAGGGGAAAAAACCCCACAAGTCACTTGGGTTTTTAAAGAGAACTAAGAATTCTCACTAGAAATTTCTATACAGTAAATCAAGTTGGTACTGGTACCCTTTCTAAATAGTTAACTTCCCGAATGACAATATATCCATCCAGTGTATTTATTCCTATGCCTCCATCTTCTGAAAAATATATGACTTTTGCCAATTTACAGTTGCGTAGTCACAGGCCCCTTTTTTTTCCTTTGCCTCTTCTAATTATGGGAAGCATGAGAAAACTGACCTTCCCTTTCCTTGCCCTCCTCATTGTACATCAGAAGCTGATATTCTTGTCTGCTGGACTTCAGACAATGTCAAAGTGGAGGGGAAAAAGAAAAACAATAACTGGAGCTGTCTGCCCATCCTTTCACTGTGTGAACAGGGAGTGTTTGAGACTTAGCATTTTGCATTGGATAGGATTGTACCAAGACCTAACAAATTAAAAAATAGTGTTTAGATACCTCAATAAAGAGGGTGATCGGGGGGGGGGAGGGACTTCTAGAAACACATCTCAGTATAGGATTACTGTACAAACAACTGGTAGGAGTGAAATCTTTGTTGTTTAAACTACAAATAAGAATGCAAGCCAGTCTTTACCTACTAATACTTAGATTCACAAGCACAGTTTTAAGTTCCTACTTTAAAAGGTTGACTGACAAATTTGGGCATGTTGTTTAGTGCTGTGAGTTTGTCGTGAATTGAGTTTCTGCAGTGTTATTTACTTTGTTAGATAAAGTTCTCTAATGCCGGTTGCTGTTCATCTTGGGAAGAGAGATGCACTACTTGAGTAGGAAACTGATATCTATTTCCTGATATTTTTAATAAATTAAAAATAATTTTGCTGTTATTCTGCCATTTGATGATAATTGGGTTTTTTTTGAGGGGAGATGTGCCTGTGACTTGGTATGATTGCATCTTTTCATTACTTTGGAGGGAAATTTTTTCACGTTTTAAAAAGTGTGCCTCAAATGGTAGTTATACATTAAGGTATAAAGTAACTTCAAAGATAGCTTTAAGAAAGAAATAGAGGTTTAAATTTTACCTCTGTCACAAAGTTTATTTGTTGATTCTGAATGAATTAAATTGATAAATGCAGTGCTCAGGTAGCACCCTGTGACATTTTAACCTGGGTTCAAAGCTTCTCTTGTAGTTGAGCTCCCTCAGAGATCCTTTGATGTTCTTACATTCATTCACCCCCCATTTGCTATTGTCTTAAGTATTTACCTTCTGGAGTTTATTTAGGAAAGGTATTCTAGGATGTAGCAGAATATCTTAAACCAGAACTGCGGTAGAATAGAGATGCTTACAGAGATGTTAATCACCTGTGATCTGTCATGAACTTAGATATAAATTGCAAGGTCACTACTAAACATATATGATTCTGGATTATTAAAAAGTGAGGAAGAAACTGTATGCTTCCTTGAAAGCTATCATCTCTGTCATTTTCTTTTCATGATGGTTTTCAAACCTGAGTACTGATTTTAATTTATTTAACTCCAGCATTAAACTTGAGTTACAAAAATTCCTTGAAGCTCACTTGAAAAATAAGCTTTTCAACATACACTTACTTTTTGTATCCCTTATAATTTTCAATATTAGTTTTTCACCACATTTTGTGAGCAATTAGTTAATATGTGTATGCAGAAGATTTGTTCTGTCCTGTTCACTGGAAAAACTAAATAGCTCATTTTATATCTAAAATGACTGGAACACCTGCCTTCTCTTCATTACAAGCCTGACCAACAGGACTAATCTACTTTATGCATGAGGTTGAAAGTAAGACTGTGAGGAATTAGCATAATTTGAATGCATAATGTAAAATCAGAATTGCATAATATTAACTTTTTCTCAAAGGGAACACTGCTGAGAGATTACGTCTTTGCATAGTTCCTGGATATGATTTATTTATTGAATTTTAATTATTGAATTTTATTTTAGAAACACTTTTTTTTTTATTCCATGCAAGAAACTTCAAGGTTATCTTAGTGAATTCACTGTTTTAAGTATCTACAGAGAGAGATTATTAAGCATTGTTGACGGCTCAGTGTAACATGGGACATGATTTGTCTTCTCTGCTGTTCCTGAATATCGGTTCCTAAATGAACAATGCCATACTATGAAAATGAAATGTTAAAACAAGGATTTAAATATGGAATGAAATAAAAATAGCATTTAGTTTTAAAGTCAAATCTAAAAAATATCATAATTTTTCATTAAAGTTTGGAAAACTAAGGATAGAAAGAACTTCAGGGGCTGACTACTCTGCCCTCTCACAGGTTGACCAGAAAGGTTGTGGAGTCTCCATCCATGGAGATATTCAACAGCCATTTGGACATGGTCCTGGGCAACTGTCTTTAGGTTGCCCTGCTTGAGCAGAAGGTTTGGACCAGATGCCCTCCAGAGGTCCCATCCAGCCTCAAACATGCCACGATCCTGTGACCTGATCAATCGTAGGTTTGCTGTTTGTAACAGGTGTTTTTCAGCCTGGCTTTAAAACATATGTGGTCTCTATTTATAAAAACTGAAGTGCTTTGTATTCCCCATAGGAATATATTCCAACACTTCACTATTTTCACCTTCTTTAGACTATTTTTCTTACCAGTAAAGCTAAATTTTCCTTAATGAAGTTTAAATATGTCATGATTTTCTGTCCTATACTCTGTGGATATAAATCTAAACTGCACCAGCCATCTAGGAACATGAAGATTGTTATTTTGCCTCCTCTTCTCTGAGAAGAAAAGAAAGGTTACTTCACAGGCTGTAGAGAACATGCATATCTACATAGCCTGTTGTGAGGGAGGGGTTCTCTTCTTTTCCTACCAGCAGAGTGACATTGTTGACTGGTGTTTAAACTGCCACCTACCCACCAAATATTTTCCTTCAGTACTTCTGCTTGCTTTTAATTTGCTCACCTTTAACATAGATTATTCCTATCTCACTAAAATACCTTGCATTTGTTCATGTTGAATTTTATCCTATTCTCTTTAGGTCATTTGTGTAGTTTTCAAGATAATTTTAATTACAGTCTTGTTCTTGAAATTTCTTGATGCCTTCTTTACTTGCTGGAATCTTCCATCAGTCAGCTTGGTAAAAAGCTTATTTTTGCTACTGTTTGATCCATATGAACAGAGCCATTGGCAACATGGTCTTGGGTGAGGCGTCCCTGCCCATGACAGGGGGGTTGGAGCTAGATGATCTTAAGGTCCTATCCAACCCTAACTATTCTGCGATTCTATGATTCTGTAAAGCACCAGGCTATTTGTCCTTCCATTCTGATAGCGAACCATTGATAAACAATTTCTGATTTTCATTTTACAAAGTAAATACTTATGAAAACATTACTGTGTTTGGTGTTGTTTTTTCGCTGGGTAAGTTTTACTAAGGTATCTGTGAGAGTGCAAGCAGCATGTGTGTCTCTAATGACTATACATATTTATAGAGGACTTTATCCTGAATGATATCACAGCTTCTATGTAAATTTTATACAAAGGAATTCTTATCACAAAAATGAAGATGTTGCTTGGAGGGGTTATAGCTCTAGTTTAATAATTCACAAGTGGCACAACCCAGAGTTTAAAAATGCAAAATAAAAAAAGGCGCATTTTTTTCCCCAGGGGTGTCTTCATACTTATCTTTAATAAACTATCTCAAATCCGTAAGTGAAGAGCCTGAAATCAGTCTGTATGGAATCACTGTGTAAACAAAACTACAAAGAGTCAAAAGAAATTATCCAAATTCTAATTTCACCTATACTAAGCAGTATCAATTGCTTTATTTTTATAAACAGGTAAAAATATTTTCTTACCAAATGGCCAAGAATGTTTCTATTTTCCAAGTTTTAGTGCTTCTATGTATAAATTAATTTTTCAATATTTTTAAATGTTTTTTTCTTAAGAGTTTTGTATCTTATATGTTTTGGCATCAAACAAAGTTTATAGAGGGAATAATTATATCTGATTCATTCACTTGTTCATTAGTAGAGTCAGTTAAAAATTCATTATTTTCTAGTTTGCTTTTCTTGTAGTCAGAGCTGTTGGCACTCATTCAAAATCAAACTTCAGCTTGGCATTGCACTTTTTGTCATGAAAATAATGAAAAAAACAGGTACAGTAGTATTGGTTATGTAGTAATATGTACTAAAGAGTAACTGCTTATTAATATACAAATACTGCCATTTTTGTCCTATCTATATGATTTGCCACTTTACAGTTTTCTAGGATCAATATGGAAAAAGGTATTCAAGGTTAAAAAAGCGTTAAGCTGCAGTTCCAGAATAGCTCACAGACTGCACAGTAGAAGTGAAGGTTTAAATTTGGTTTGGGTTCCTAATTCCTAATTTTCTTTCGGACCATTGATCACCCTTTTCCCAATTGGCTGTAATTGGTCCGTTAATCCCTGACTAGTCGTCCTACCAAAGACAAATCTGCTAAAGAACCCTAATGATGCTCTGATTCCCTCAGAGTTTTAGTAGAAACATGGGAGAATGGGAGTTTGAGACCAGTACTTTTAGGTTCATCATGGAAACACACTTAAAACTAGAGAGGGGAAAGCGAGAGGCACATGATCCACAGCCTTTTTCTGCTGTGCTGCAACTTTGGACTGGTTAGTTAGAGCATCTGTTTGTCCTGAGTTCCCAAAGGTCCAGAACAGTGTTAGCAATATTAACATACCTCTGTGAAGCAATTGTTGGATGAAAAACAGCATACAAATGTCCTTTGTGGTGCAACGGTATGAAAAAAAAGGGTTTGGAAATGTCCTCAATTATTAGCTAAGAGCAGTAGGTAGAGGCCTGATAAACACAACTTCTAATGATCATTGAGTGTTGCAGTCACACAGGGACTCTCAAGGAGTGCTATATCCCCTTAGAATGTTGCTTTAGTTCTTGATAAAGTGGCTGTTCAAAATATTGTCCAGTTCAGCTTGTGAGAAAGGGGTGAAGCTGCAGCTATTTCTGCGACCTTGGTGTTCTCAGATGTAGACCCTTCAAAATCTTCTGAAATGGTAGTTCTCAGCTTCTTCCTTCCTGGACCACAATTCTGTTGAGACATGCAGTTATTCCATGGAACTGAGGTCTGATCAGAGCTCCTCCTCTTACATTTATCCAAAAAGGTGGTTAATCACTTCAGATTAAGAAGTTTGGGGGGTTAATAATATATTGCTGTGGAATTATGCAATTGAGTTTGAATGGTTTTTTAGCTTCTGGAAAAGTGTGTTAATACTATTAAGCTTGCATCCAAACCTCTTGCTGAGATTCAAGCTGGTTAGCCATTTTTTAATTATTTTTAACAGAGGAGTAGGTAATAATTGGTTCTTGAAAGAAAACTTTCCCTAGTGAATGCATCATGCTTGTGAAGTAACCAGGATAGATTTATTGATTCTGGCTAGAAATTTAAAACGTAACCTTGAACACTTTGTGATCTTCCCAGTGATACCTCCAAATTACTTCTGGTGCCATATAATGTATTTAAATCACATTATCATTTAAACTTTTTCTGTAAAAATATATTTAACTAAGTTCTTTCCTAAGATATATCACGGAAAATTACAGAGCTGAAAAAGTAATTTATTCATAATATTTGCTGTCAAATTCTGTCATACAGATAAGTCTATTCACCTCTTCTTTCAGTACTGTGGGATAAATTTAGACCTACACCTATATAAACTATGACCTTAATGTATGGCTGTTCTGCGGATGAAATCACATTAAATATATGAGAACCTATAAACTCTTCTTATGTTTGTAATAATGTGTTAAAAATAATCTGTACTTTGTAAAAGTAGTCAATAATCAGCAGTCTGTGTCCCTAAGCTTTATAATAATAGAGTTTTTAATCCCAAATAAGTATACATCTTTGGCAACTATATACATCAATATTACATGTTATTTGAAGTTTTTTCAAGCAGTGCCATTGCTGCTGTCTAATCAGTCACTGCTGCAACATGATTAGGTTTTGACTATAGTCAAAAAATGTCAATAAATGTATTATATACCTCTTTTCGTCACTATGGTTTTAATCCAATAAACTCAGTGTGTGCAAGTACACATGTAATAAACTGGGAAAGCATTTCTGCAAGGTTTGTGCAAGTAATCATCTGCTTCTGCTTGGGACAGCCTCAGAACACATATCACTATCAACTAGTTTTCAAATAGAGATTCCTTAAATTTCTATTTTATTGAAAATCTCTGGCAAAGGAAAAAAAATCCTTTGAATTATCTTTTTTTTGGCATAAGAAAATGACGATGTATGTTTGCTAACTGCTTGCAAGTAACTACGAGCAGTAATTGCTTTTGTTTAAAGAAACTTTGAAACACGAAACTTGAAATTCAGGCTGGGCCAATGACATAAGAGGCTGTGGTTTATAAACACATACATAAAACCAATAAGCATCCTATCAAATGTTCTGTAACTTAACTGTTTAGTGGGAAAAAAATGTATTGAATATTTTACCATTTTGTGTGCTTAGCAGCAAGAGCTTTCTTGGGGTATAAACATAAATCCTGTATGCATCTGTCAAAGGGATTCCCCAGATTCCATACTCATGCCTGTATAAAATTTAGTAACTGAGTAACTTTGTCTATCTTCTTGTTTCAAGTTCAGATTAATCTCTGAACGTGCTCCTGTAAAGTGAGGTTCCGGTAGGCTAGTGTCCAGCCAGTGTTGTGTTAAGGTTCAGTATCTAGTTAGGAAAAGTTGATGGGCCAATGAGCCTCCATTAATATAGAAGCCTTCCAAACACAGGTGATATATCCAGCCTCAGTTCTTTAACCATATATTTAAACACAAATGAGCTGACTGTATTTCAAAAAGTTTCCGAAGCTACAGGATGCAAAGAAAATCCTAACAGTTAGTTCAAAATAATTAATACAACTATTAATTAACAACTCATGTACAGCTATCACTTACCCATATCAGATCTTTGTTGTTTGGATTTTGCTACTGAGTAGTCTGTCAAGTGGCCAAAAAATGTGTGTCTGCACTGTTGGAAAAGGGAAATTTAAAAACCTACACACCCCCAACAAAAAGTGATAGCACAGGTAGATTTACTTTTTATGGAAAGCAGATAGTCACTGGGGCTCGATTTTTACTTATCAGGAGGTCAGGTCTGTGCTGTGGCATCTACTGACTGCTGGCTGGGAGTATCTGCAAAAAGAAAAATGCAGAGGAAATGTATTAATCAGGAATTAAGAAACAGACATGTAAAGAACAAGGAAGACAGTAAACGCAAAAGTAGCAACTTCATAATATTTCAGGACATTGAAGGAAAAGAAGGACAGATCGCAGGAGGTATGCAAGAGTAGGTAATCTTTTAGTGCCAGAAACACATGCTTGTTGATGTAACTCCATCTTCACTAGCAAGGTTTTCCTGTTTAGATAGGCAGCAGCATAGTTTTACTGCTAAACGGATCTTTTGTTTAGCTGGCCTAAGATTAAAACAAAAAAAAAAAAAAGCAACTTTTGCAGCTCTGTCAGTTTCTGGAAGCTGCCAAGAAACCTTTATATTATGCCCTGTTCCAAACAGTGAGTGTGCACACACAGTCCGGCCCTGGAAGGACCTGCAGGTCCTTCCTGAACAGGACGTGTTCTAGTGTTAGCTATGAGATCAGGCCTTTTTTCTGTGCTTAGTTGCAATATGAGTTAGATTATTCAAGTTTCTTCAGTTGGTCATTAAAGAATATGTGAGAATTGCTAATGCATTAGAAGGCTGGCTCTTCCTCTTTGCAAAAGAGAAAGTGAGAAGTGTTTTTCTTTGAAAAATGTTTATTTTTCTATTGAAAAAGTAATATTTCTCTTGCAAGAACCTAGCTTGAAGTATTCAGCAGCAATATATCACATATATAGGCTAACAAACAAAGATGAGAATGCCGTCTAGGACAACATAAAATGTCTACATCTGTCAGTGACACGCTGCAGATACATGACTGGTTTCCCTCTGAAATGTTACATTTGAAAGCAAATGCAGCATCTTCTTCATTAAAGTACCTTCCATACTGCAGAAAGTATTAATCAAGCAGCTACAAAATCCTTTAGAGCTCTGTACTTTCCTGTTCACGGTATGTCTGTGTGGCTCCCTTAGCTGGCAGTTACTGATCCCAGCAGCTGTACAGTTATTGGAGGGGTAGTTCTGAGGCCCCAGCAGGCAGCAGGTTGGCCGTACTGCAAATGTAGGCTTTTGGGGAAAATGGGCTCCCTCTGGTGAGTGGTTGAGTGGCTGTCAACTGAACTACCTAGGTGGTTTGGCTTGGCTTAGTTCACATTTGATTTTTAAATGGACTACCACAGTGCTTGAGCACCCACATGCACTGGCAACTAAAGTGTTGCTAGCAACCGTCAGCACTCATTGTCTTTGTTTCCTGAAGTGGCATAGGGCTTGCAATAGTAAATCTTGCCATTTTTCACTAAATGGGAGGGAAAGCAGGAGACTGGCTGCTAGAAGCAGATATCTATGAGAAGTTAGGTGTTACAGTTGTGTAAGATAATTTTGGTGTGCTTCAGTTCCAGCTCTGGCCTTAGCAAATCACCAGTGTAGTTGATTAATATTTCTTAGGCATTTTTCAGTTTATCCTGTGCTGAGCAACTTACTACTTGTATTTTTTGCAAGATGCAGGTCTGATAAAAAAAAAAAAAA
>JANEMJ010029745.1:0-23736 GCA_024361745.1 Cacatua alba
AGCTGGCTCATGTTCAGTTTCTCATCGACCAACACCCCCAAGTCCTTCTCTGCAGGGCTGCTCTGAATCTCTTCTCCCCCCAATCTGTAGCTGTGCCTGGGATTGCTCCCACCCAGGTGTAGGACCTTGCACTTGGCATGGTATATAATATTGATGGGAGGGGGAAGTGCCTGTTAAGGAAGGTATTCACAAATGTTAACATCAGCCCCTGCAGGCTAATGCCTCAGTGGCTTTCTCTAAGCAGTAAAGACAGACAGGCTCCTGCAGAGGATGATTCAGAACTGAAGATTCATTTAGCTACTCTGAATCTCTCTCTGGAGGACTCCCACTTCCATTAACTTCAAAAATAGTTTGCAGAGATTAGCCACCAAAAGACCACGCTAGCCTTTGTGAACACTCCCCAGTATTCACCTGCCATCAGTAGGAACAGTGGCTGAAACTCACTACTGAGATGTACAGTCAGGTATACTGTATTTAAATCTGAACATTATGTATTGCACACGGACTGAATTTTACCCAGCTGGAGCTTACAGCTCCTGCCAGAATCACTGAAACACAGTGCTGCTAGGATGACTGCAGGAGTTAGTTTTTTCCACTGCCCCATTAAAGTGCTCCATTTGATGGCCACCCACATGCTGCCGTACAAAGGACTGCTGCAACCACAACATCTTCCAAATTCACTATCACTGCAGTCATACTGCCACAGCTCCTCTCTTGATCCAACTGCTCACTGTATCACTGGAGCAGCAGCGGGAGCTGGGTTTTCACCATTAACTTAACCATGGAGAAGAAAAATTTTTTAACTTTGAGTCCTACTGTCAACGATTTTTATGCTTATTATTCTGTAGAAACAGGAGAGGAAAATTCTTTTTTAATCTCACAGAACAAAGTTGGATTTTGTGACTTGGGAGCACAAGCAAAAAAGCCATAATACTGACAGAATTATTAGCAGAACCATTTCCTAACTCCTCCAGTTCCCTTGTACTTCATCAGATCAATGTACTTCCATTGCTGAAAAATTTCCATGGTATCTTTGAATTCTAACAAATAATTGATTTGAGAAAATTAAGACTTCTATAACATATTATAAACGAAAAGAATTATTGCAGATTTTTAAAAGTTTTGATGGCACATTTCACATTTATGGTTCTCCCAAAATTAGTTCACAGAATATCTTTGTAATTAAATCCACCATGCTTTTACAAATGTAAAATACAGAAAAAAAGACCCTTTAAATTGACTTCAGCAAAGGCATGATAAAGTTAATCACAAACAAAAGAAGCCTTTAATTTAACACCAGTCAAATTATAACCACAGCCAAAGACAAGATAAGCTCCAGGTAGAGCTGACTTGTAAAGTACACTTTGAAGTTTTGTTAGACAAGCCAGTACAGCACTTTTCACCATCTGTTGACAACTCCCAAGCCGTAGGAAGGTTGGTTCTAAACCTTTTTTCCAATACAACCATGTCAAACATAACTTAACAAAATGAGCTTGCAAATGTCAAATCAACTTGCAAACATCTGCTAAGTACATTTTACCACTGAAATTAAGCCTCTTCACCAAACAGAAAAGATATGTTCAGATTTTAGAGCACATGGTGACAAAGTTGTAATGAACAGAGAAAGAACTACAAGCACCACTTATTGTTCCAAATAAACAAATCCTTTGGATGTTACATACACTACTTAATGCACTATGTCAAACACTTTATGCCCTTATTACCTAAGTAACAGTGTAAGAAATGTTAGCCACCACCTGAAATTAGTTTTCATAACTCTTGTTTACATAAGCATCAGAGCACCTTAAGTTCCAAAATGCATTTAACCACGATGGTCTTTAGAAAGAAACTGAACCTTTAGACAAAGAAAAAAAAAAATAAAAGAAAAAAAAAATGTTTGTGTTGGCTATATTCCAGTATCAGGAGGTTTTCAGTCATTCAGTGAAGAGATTTGCAGACAAAATTTACAAGCAATTCATTTGGCTCACCCTAATTATATCACGGCATTAGATTAATAGAAATTATGCCCTCTGCCCCTTAAGGGCAGTGTTCTGTAGAATTCTGCATAATGAGAATCTTCTGGCTTGAAGTGAATCTCAAAGCATGTTGATTAGAACGTTAAAGGGCAGAGTTTTTAATTATTATTACTAATTAAGAATATGAGAGAGAACAAAGTTTGCACTTGTTTTTCTCATACAATTGTTTATTAAAATAAGGAAAAATCCAAATTTTATAATTCATCTGAAGACCTGGAAAATGTTTATAATCATATATATCACTTTCAGAAGAGTTTTCCTCTATATACTCAATTTACACCGACTTAGAAAGGCATTTTGTACATCTGCACCACCCGACACATTATCTGAACATTTTCCTAGAGCATGATTATTGCACAGAACAGTTGTATTTGTGACAATACTTATTTAACCAAGCACTACACTGCCCATTGTTCTTTCTATTAAACCCAGTAGGACAGGAAAAAATGCAACAGGGTAAGATTTTGCCATTTATATTAATCACAAAGTAGATTACGAGTTCAAGGAAATCAGCATTTTCTCTAATTAAAATACACAACTGATAGCTTACCCCTGGCAATTTATAAAAAAGAAACACATCATCCGAACAAAGACATTTCAGTGAATTCTACACTGTTTCCCATGTAACATGCAGCAATAAACCAAGACTTTTTAAAAGAACCAGTACCAGTTTACTGAAAAAGGAATGACATATTTGACCAGTTCCTACACATTCTCAAATTATGCTGCAATCCTTCTCAGGTGATGGCACTTCCTGTGAGATTAGGTCTCATAAATTCTCTGAAATTACATTTAACTCCACAACATGTCAAACGAAGTTTTAATACATAGAAACCTCTGTTTTCTCCTTTACCTAAAATATCTGCAGCAACTAAATCTTACAATGACTTTGGAACATTTGGCAGTTATTTACTTACTTGAGCAATGAACCCCTGACATTTCCCTTCTATATGAGCTTAGTTCTTGAACCATGTGAAAACTGTTCCTCTAAACATGGAAAGTAAGTTTAGGGAAAAAAAAGGTGAAATACAAAAGTTTTAGCACTCAGTAGGAACCACCTCTTTGTAACGAAATCATAACACAGTTCCCTCTTCCACAAAGTAGGCTCAACAATATCCAGTATTTTAAGTATCTATTGATTGTGGCTGTGTGTTTACCCTTGTGGTGTCAGTAACACCTATAAAGAAATCCGGCTTGCTTTCAGGAATGTAACATGCAATCAGCCAATTTTTCAACTAGTCCAGGAAGAACCAGTGCATGAGTCAACATATTTTAATAAGAAAATGAAGCCTTATTTCTGTAAAAAAAAAAAAAAAAAAAAAAAAATCAAATCCTGGGAAGACATTTTTACTAGCTTTATAAAAGGCCAATTCATCAGTTACATTTTGGAGTTCCAAAATAAATAGACTTTCGCTGCATGGCAATGTCACTTATTCCAAAGCTTTCAGGAGATGTTAAGAGCTCCCCACTCGATCTCTGGGAATAATCCGTAGATCTGAACCATGCTTTAGAAATACATTTCCTAAACAAACAAAACAAAAGAAAACAAAACAGAATCTGTTACCAACCAACAGAATAAAATGTTACCTAAACAAGCATACACATTTAAAGGATAGTAATGTTAGGTCAGTGTTTAACATCTTTGCAGTAATTCCTCTAATACACCAGAAATATATTTTTTTATGTTTCCATGGAATTTCATCTTATCCCTCTTACTCCAAAAAGCTCTTATTTTTAAATAAAAATACCAGTCCCAAAGTCATCTAATAGGATTTGAAAGCTATGGCCTTTCAAATGTTGCAGTTGCGTACTTGAATGTGTGATTTCACTTATACACCATAATAATTTTAACACCAAGAAATGTTTTGCTTATTCATAATCACTTTTTTTATCTTGAGCTCATTCATGCATATATTCATTTTTAATTCTCTCCTCAATTCAGTACTTTTATGCTTCTGACTTCAGAACCTTAGCTGTACTTTTCTTTTAGGAAGGCTCTCCACACATCGAAGAATAAGTCAGTCTCATTTTAGCATAAAAACATCTTAAACTTCATATTTATTACCGTGTAGTCCTAGTCATCATAGTCTTTTCAAGAGGACATAGAATGAAACTTAGAAGTTTCTAATACTTTGATGCCTAGGATATTTTTTGCATGTGTTCAGGATTGTCATTTAGGTTGCTATTTTCTTCTATTAAATGTAACACTTGAAAATGAAATCACATTGCTAAAAGTGATGCATTATTTAATTGCTGTATGGAACTTACTTTTTTTTTAAGTCATACTGCTACTGCACAAAACAGACGATA
Source organism: Cacatua alba (assembly GCA_024361745.1). NCBI lineage: Eukaryota > Metazoa > Chordata > Aves > Psittaciformes > Cacatuidae > Cacatua > Cacatua alba. The sequence continues at coordinate 4,347 of JANEMJ010029745.1, forward strand.
CATAATTCTACAATATCAGGTTTTAATAATATTTACCTATTCTTACTCATCTTTGTGTTGACTTGTAAAAGCACAATAATTCTATTTCGCTTCAGGCGCCCCATGTCAGGGATGTAGAGTGCTCTCATAAAACAGATATTTAACATTTGTTCAAGTAATTACTGTATTGCAACAAAGCTACCTTTTTTCAAATTTCACTTTTCTGGCATGTGGATCAGGATAAAAACTATTCTACTTATTCAACATAACAAATGTCAGAAAATCAGTTCAAAAGAATGTGTTATCAGAAGACATTCTGTTTTTAGAGATCTGTCAAGACCACATACTGAAGAGATCTCTAAAACCCACTGTACACAAATCTGTCACACCAGTAAATCAAAGAACTAAGCTTACTAATATAGATTAAAAGTATCTGTATTGCAAGAGCCATCATAAAACTAACACTTTAAAGCAGGCCACAGCTGCATCTCATGCACACAACAGTTCATTCCACCTCTCAGACTGTTTCCATCATTAATATCACAATGATTTTATTAAAGTTATGAAATACTATCCCCTGAGGAATACAGGATTTAAAACTGAAATCAGTACAGGAATTAAGTGCTAAGCTTAATTTTTTCAGCTTTCATGTAACCTGCTCCACAGACTCATGCAGGGAGAATGAAGATCACACCTGAAGAGTACTTTTACTCAGAAAGGTGTAGAAATAGTGGAACAGTATAAAATCTCTGAAATCCCCAAGGACTACTAAGATTTTATTCCTAGATCATCTTATTTTGGGAAGTTTTTGAAGACTAAAGCAACCTTTCAATCTTCAGGAACTTTAATATAGGAAAAAAAAAAAAATTAAAAGTACGTTTTACTGTACCAAGTTTCTGAGCTATCAACTAATAAGACTGAACAAAAGGTTATATTTAAATTATATGTGTCTACTTGCAAACTGAAGAGGGATTTTGGTCTGGGTCTTGGGTTTGCTGCAGGTTGTTGTGGGGGTTTTGTCTGGCTGGTTGTTTTGGTTTTGTTTGCTTGTTTGTTTTTCCCAGGAATGTGGTTTTGGGATTGGTTTTGGTTTTTTTGGTTTTTTTCTTTTTTTTTTTTCCCCCCTGCATAAGGACAACATCACACAGCACTGTCAGGGCAATGGTACCTTCTATGTTAAAAAAAATAATCCATGTGCAATCCACGTACCTAATCTTACATCTGCAGATAAGATTACAACTGTAATGAAAAGGTTTTGAATCTCGATGCTTTTCATTTACCTGATTCTTGATTATGTGATGCTGTCTTACAGTTCTACAGAAGAATTCCTCAACATTTACAAGAACTTAGGAGAGATAAAACAAATCCATTGGAGATGTGAATGCAATATGCACAGCTGCAAGCATGATGAACTGCCATATGGATGTTTTCTTCCAGAGGTCAAGTAGTCCTAAATACATGTACTTTGCAGTATTAAGCTATAACTAATTTGAACTACATAATACAAAATGAAAGTATACTTTTGAGACAGAGAAACAGTGGAAGTATACCTTAACTTTAGCAATTGACTTTACTTATTTTGCCAAGTATTCTTAAGTGGTCACATGAAAAATTGGCTTTACATGTGGGTGATGATCTAGTACTGAAACGGAATTATTACTCTTATTATCTGTTTTTAACGTATTTGGTCATGAGATCATGACAAGGACAGCATCAGCTGAGGAGTCTGCCTTAGGCAGCATACCTGTCAAACCATAATCCAGGAGTCCTAAGGCAAGCCCAGAAAGGACAGAAACCCCCAGTGGAGCAGAAAGCCAAACACTCGCTTGATCTTCATTTTCAGATGTTGTGGATGCAATCACAGTCCTCAGAAATGGGTCACTACACTTAAATGGTTTATTTCACAATTTTAAGAAATTCCCCAAACTAACATCAAACAACTTCTCTTCTAACCACCAGATACTTTTATGTGCTCTGCGAGGATTTACTTTATACTATTTGACTTACATAGCTAAGTACGCTGATAATACCTTCCTTTCTGAGATGCTGTAGAGATTTCATGCAAAAAACAAAGAAACAGCATGTCTCCAGCAACTGGGCTCCACAAGCACCAAAGCCATTATTATTGTTTCTTAGTAAAAAGTTATGAACATTTATTCCCTAACAAGATACTCCACCCCACTGTTAACATTGTCACAAATGGGTTGAGATTGGAGTACTGTAATAATTTCCAAATTAATTTAAAAGTATAGCTTTTTCAACAAGTCCAAAGAAGCCTGCTTCCAGACAACAGACCATTATTAGTATAATTCGACATCTGGACCATGTTTCCATGTATTTCAGGAAGTAATGGGGAAAAGATTTACATTTTTCTGTGACAGAGAAACTCTCACAGGAAGCCTCCACAGTTGAAATCAGAGATTTCTCATAAGTAATCCCTTGTTGAGACCAAGAGGGCTATTGCCAAGAAGATCCTCTCTTCTTGAGAGCATGCTTTCCAAAGCATCTAGAGTTCCTGCTCTAAACCCAAGTATTATTTTTCAAACATACCTCATGAGAAGTGCTGCTAAAATAGCGAATACTGCTCAACTAGGTATCACGGGGAGAAAAAATACAGCTATTAGTTGTTATTTCAGTAGCATGTAATACAGTATTGCTCTTTTAAACTGCACACTAAATAGCTAAGGTCTGAAGATCAGAAGTATCTGATTTTTTCACAGAACTAAATAAACAAATGCTGAACAATAGCTCTGTGGTTTTACCTTTTACATACTACACCGACTGTAGTTTCCAACTACTGAGTAATGCTTCTCCCATTTAAGCAATCAAAACTCAAAATATAAATCAACCCCAAGTGCTATGCATTAGTTTAAAAGAAATATAACTGAGGTTTTTAATACTAGGCTTCATAAATAACAACTTACCTGCTGTCTGTGCTGGGTTTATTCCTATGCCATCTAGAAGATGAAAGAGACATATTATGATTAAACTTAGAGCTCAAAAAATATAATATACCAACAAGATATAATTATTGCATCAGGTCTTCATGCAGCTATTTCCTGTAACCAGAAATAGTCTTATCACACAAGCTAACAAGAAACTTTCAGCATACATATTTGGACAAAACCAAATTAATTATATTAGTGGTTTAATACCTTTATACCATGCATAAGCAATTTTAATAATGCTGTAATATTACTAAATTCAATTTGCAGTCTGTAGAGCTTGTGAAAGAAAAGACACTTTTGCTTTTAGCAATACCCCTTAAATGAAATTACAAAAAAAAAAAACAACCCACTATTAAAAAAAAGTAAAATATATATATATATACATACAAAAACATATTCTTACCATTTGTTATAATGGCACTTGTTGCTGCAGGAACTTTGAACTAAAGGAAGTAAGAGTAGGACAAAATTACATGAAATGTAGTTAATGAAAATATACAGGGAATATTCAAATCAACTAAATTTTTAGCTGGTTCAGGTACAACAAAATTATGAGAAAATACTTCCCTCAGATTTATAGATATAGCAAAATAAAGGTTTAAAGTCAAAGATGATTAGACACCTCAATACAGAATGTGAAATTTGCAGTACTAAACACCTAATTAAATCCAATTAGTATTAGTCATTGGCTACAATATAAAAGTTAAGCATCCACCAAGTTAAGAAATTAGTTCCTATTATACTAAATAAAGGAATACCTAAAGCATGCATGGAAATGAATTTCAAAGCATACCTATTACATCTAACAGGAATTAAAATAGAATTAGCTTGAGCTAATCTTGGTTAATTTTGAGCTATTTCCTAGCTTTCTCTCTGGCTGTACCGGGAGCTCTCCAACTGCACTACTGCAACAGAAGAGTTCATTTCAGGATTTGCTTACAAAGGAAGCACTAACAGCACTGCATCAGATCTGGCTTCCTCCTCAGATTTCTCACACCTCCACAGCACCTCACCTCCATGCACATCATATGTAGTCAGTTTTAGAACATGAAAAGCCCTACTCAGGTAGGGTAGCATCACATATAGGCTTCAAACTATCTCAGAAGGTCTGAACTGAGATGGGGAAGCCAAAAATAATTATTTATTAGAGGGACGAGGCAGGGCCAGAGAAAAATCCTGCACTATGTAATGTAATGTAGCTGGACCACACAGGACAGAACGGGTAGCATGGGTACAAGTCAATCAGTGCTACTTGGTTGTTCTAAGGACCAAAGGTTGCTCCTTGCATTTCCTTTTACTTGGCACAATGAACAACCCCTAAGGTAAAAGACCAGTGTCTCAGCAACCACAAAATCATAGAAAGAGTTTGGGCTCGAAAGGATCTTAAGATTATCTAGTCCTCGCGAACATGTGCAGGGACACCTCTCTATTAGACCAGGTTGCTCAAGGCCTTGTCCAGCCTGGCCTTGAACGCTGACAGTGATGGAGCGTTCACAACTTCCTTGGGCAGCCTGCTCCAGTGCCTCAGAATCCTCACAGTAAAGTAGATGAACAAGCATCAGTGAAATCACCTCACAAAGCACTTCCTCCTCTTCTCTACATTGCTTAAAAAAAGGGGAAGCTAACTATGATTGCTAACAATGTATTTCCCTGGCAGAGCTTTTCCATCTGCCTCAAACAAGTCAATTCAGCCCAGATGTACCTTTCAGCAGCATTCTTTCAACAGCACTCACTAGTTTTGCTTTCCCCATTTTCTGACTGCTCAACTTAGGATCTCCAGGTTTGATTTGCAGAAACACCATGCGCTGACAGCAACAGCTAAAGCTCACAGAAACCATGCCTGAATATAGTATTTAGTCATTAACATACTGAAAAAAAAAAAATGTCTTTTTTCATCTCCACACGCACAAAATTAGATTTTAACTTATTTAATTCTAGCTTTTTATCCATAGCAGGTAAATCATGTCACCTCCTCATCTTGTAGGGTGACATGAAAGCAGTAATTTCTGCAAAACGTTAGATACCAGCATCATTGTAGAAAGACCACAAGGAAAGTAACAATTTGTCTCCAGAGAAAAAATTGAATAATGAAGTTAATAAAATAGGAGCTATGTATTGAACAGTAAGAATGTAAAAAATAGTATGTCATCTTATAACAGTTAATGTATACATATAATATGCTGAAGAAAGGAAGCCTTCACTGTCAAGTTCCGTGACTCTGGGAATCTTGACTTAGCACTCTTTAGGGAAATCTATTAACAGTTGTGTGTTTGCAGTTTTGTTTATTTGTTTGTGTTTTTCGGTTGGTTGGTTAGCTTTTTACATAATAGGAGAAAATGAATTTATAAGGTTCAAACAGTGTTAACCACATTAAGTGCAGCCTCCTGGAATGAGTCCATCTCCAAATCAAAAAGTAATGGACTAAACCACAAAAAACCCTGAAGAAGCACAAAATACATGTTTAACTTAAATATTAAGTTATTTTTCAACACGCAGATTTCCATTGTAAGTAAGTGATACCATTGATCTTTCATCCCAAGTCACCTGATAAAACCCAAACAGGTAACTTCTAGAATGTTAAGTAATGCCTCTCCTCATTCTGTGTCTCTTATTAGACACAACAATGCAACGGATCATTCACAGGAGAATGGACATCTACTAATTTTGTGTCATTTTGCTTCTCCGTAGGAGAATCTACCTGATGGTGATACACCAAGTACACATGAGAACTGTGTGGCAACTGGTCTGTGAAGCACTAGTTATTTTATTGCTTTGTACTGTATTGTGTTAGAAAAAGAATAAAACATTTTATTATCTTAGCCCAAAATACTGAGCCAAACAGCAATAGCTGCCAACTATACAGTCAGCACTTAAAAATCATCACAAATATAATACAGAAAGGGAAATTACCACTGGAAATAATTACACATAATTTGGTACGATATGGTTCACTACTTAAATAAAAAATCCTTCCTATGGTTGCTAAGTTTATGTTTCCCATGCTGAAAATATACAAGCTTTCTGACATACAAAGTCAAATGGATAGTCAAGCAGCGAAGTTCTGTATTCGGCAGATAATCCCTGGCTTACTTTGAAATCAAATTCCAGCCCCAAACTCACCCTTTAAAGCGACTGTTTGCTTTAAAAACCTTATAAATTGATAACTCAGGCTGTCACACAACTTATTTTCTCCAATGCTAGGAAATATATTTATTGATATCCACAGCCAAACTATAAGGAAAAGGTGACAATCATATGCCAACAATTATATTGCTTTCTCACTTCTTATAATGATTACAAAAAATCCTCTACAGTAACAAGCTCATCTTCTTGCACAATGAATAGCAGATAAGTGTATTAAGCCATAGTATTGCAGTTCCAATCTATCAAGAGTAACATTAGAATCACAGAATAGTTTCAAAAAAACATGCTTATGAAAGAATAAACATTAATTATGTAAATAGAAATAGATTACTATTTTAGTAATAATTCCACAAATTTAAGAGAGGCTTTTTATAAGTATCAGGCAAATGTACACCTGAACTATGTACCAAGTGGCTCTAACAGATGAAGGAAAAAGCCTGATAAGATACCACACATTGTAAATATGTGTAAATGTAGCGCTGTCACAGTAAACTGTGACAGTTGTGGTAAGAACCATAGAGAAGAACTGAAGACAGCAGTGTTTCCAGTACTCTATATCTTATTTACATTTTTATAGAGAGTCTGTAAGACAAACAGAGAAAATAAAAACTAAGGAAAAAGCTAAATTTGCATTATCCAAATTATCACTGCCAAATGTACCTATTGAGAAGGGCTGACACTGTTATAAACGACTGAGACTTCCCAAGACCTCTCCACGTTTAATGATAGTGTTTGTTCACTTCCAGCTCTGCCAATTGTGAATTGCGTACATGAACTTTCATGTGTTATGCGATGTGCTAGAGATGACAGGAAAAAGGAACACACTTTGATTTGTGTAATTAAAGTAACTCAGACAACTTTACCTGAAAAAACTGTAATCTTTGACAAAGCACTGTGAAATATAAGATGACCATTCTACACCATGGCTACAGTTCTAAGGTTTCAGGGGAATTCTGGTTATGATTTGTCCAAACTTTAAGACTCTGAAAAACGACTCAGTAGAAACTTGCTAAGGCTGAACAGCTGAAACTTCAATCTTTCTCTGGCCAAAGAGCTTTAATCACAGAGAGGATAATGTACTTCCTCTGGAGACCAACTAGCAACTTTGTCCAAAATCCAGGGCTACAGTTTCATCTTTTCTTTATATTTCATACAAAGTATCTGAATCACAATACATGGCATAAGTTAATGTTAAGCTATGCAGTTCAAGGAGCAGAAACATTTACAGAAGACAAAAATTCTCTCGTTCTTTTCAATGCCGGTACGCAAAGGATCAAAGGAGCTTCATTTCTGGGGAAGAGTCTATAGGTCTTTTTTGCTCTCTGTTTACAAAGCACTTAGTTCTGCCTGGTCCCACAGAGATGTAAAAAGCTTTAGTACTGATCCAGACTGGTCTGAGGTCAAACAGCAAAACTCCCATGGATATTCAAAATACATCAACTAAAATAATGGTTTGCTAAATGTGAGCATTTAAGTAATTAGTTCTCTAAATCCATTTCACAGAGGACCCTATAACTTGTGGAACCATGTAGATAACAAGTTTGATGGCAACCCTCCCACCAAAAGTGGCCCCTCAGTCTTGGTATCTCCAACTACTCAGTCCTGCTCCAGTTTTCCCTGGTCTCTCATACTAGGTCTCTATATATGGGTTGTGTGCACAGCTGTATTAGTTGATTAAAAATAACTGGGGAAAAAAAAAACCCCAACAAAAACCATAGTTAGAAAACCCCAACTAAATCAGTAACTATCTTTAACAGCATTCATTATTCTCTATATTGTTCTGTTCGAGTAGTTGCAAAACAACCCACAACCTCCTCCCACAAGCTGCATTTCCGATTAGAACTTCTGTCACAACTTGGTGTAACACCAGCAACATAAGGTCAGTCAAGACATGGAGTCTATTACCTTTCCTAATTATTTATTCTATTACAGTTCTAATGCTTGAACAAATTCCCAAAAGTTTTCCTAAATTCCCAAGCTTTCCTAAAAACACAGAAGGGGAATTGCAAAGAACAGGCTCTCAACTGAACCTGTTTGCTGGTTAGATAGAAAAAAAAAAACCAACAACGAACCCCCCCAAAAAAAACCCATCATGCTTTTGAACTCTTTATTTTACTGTTTACACCCAGATGAACACCTCTTAATACTTGTACATGTAATCTGAAACAAACAGGATGCATCTCTTCAAATACATTACATAAACCAATTTAGGCAGCTATTAGTTTTGGATTCTATGTAACAGATCAAACACAGAAATCAAACACCACATTATCCTCATCTTAGTCACTGATGTTTGTTTTTTTAATCTAGGCAATATGCTTAATGTCAATACCTTCTATAACCAAAGGCTGTATGTCTTCCAAAATTAGAGATTACCGGAACTGAATGCAAGAAAAGTTCAAAAATTTCTTGAATAATCCTAGAGAATTTTCTGTATATTCTACACAAGCAATTTAAAATATTAAATATGATTTTTAATAATGCTTATGGTCACGTTTTATGTTACTGATATAAAGTTGTTTAACAGCAAAGAAGGGGAAACACGTCAACACCTGCTGCTGAAGTGTAAATTGTGCAAGAATTGCTTACTAACTTCTGAAAGCTCTGACAGGCTACCACTGACACAAGTAAAGCCTGTGTCTGTGCATACCTAACGAGCATTCTTTGTGCTGAATTAACCATTTTATTTTACAATTAAAAAGCTTTTGCTTTCAGGAATGTTCAAAAGGTTAAAAAAAATCATCATCACTTTCTACTTACTTCTTCTGCAGCAAACTTCAAGACAGCTGTGAAAGGTGTACTTTCAGGCACACTTAACCTGAAATTACAATGTAAGTAAACGTGTGACTGCTGAGACAAACTGAAAAGCAACTTCATTTGCTATTAAGCTACTAATTAAAAATTCGCTTTAACCAGCGGGAACACTGTTACCAAAGGTGTGCATTTACTATTTAAGGCCTAGATCAAAGCCTAAAAAGACATGCATAGCAGCAGACCAAAGCAAACCAGCCCCAGCAGGTGAGTTAACTACGGTAAACCACCTCTTGGCTCACACGAAGGAAGTAAAACGCCTTTTCCTCTCGTGTGGAAGCTCTGGCAGGGTGACCAGCAAACTATACGGCCCAGGAGCGCCTGTGTGCGCTGCCGCCGGCTTCCACGGCCACCTCGCCTCATGCAGCAGGACTACCGTACCGGCCTGACCCCAGCCCACCACACCACTCACACTTTGTACGGCAGCCGTGGGTCCGAGGTAAGCGTCACTTTAAAGGTGACTTTCGACCTGAGAAGAGTGAGGAGAAAGTACCGGGTTAGGGAGGGGAAGGAAGGTAAGGAGCAAAAAAGGTAGCAGACGCCAAGCCATCCACTCACTCACATGATGCTCCCGCCACCACCGCTCCTCACCGACACGTCAACTGCCGCCTGAGGGGGCCTTCGCTGCCCCTTCCGCCACCTGAGCTGCCGGTGGCGCGCCTGACTTCAAAGGAAAAGTAAACCTGCCCAGCCGACCTCTATGAGGCAGGGAGCGGCGGTGTTGTGGCTCGACGCCTCACCGTCGCGCGGAGGGGAGAGGCTGAGGAGTCGGCGAGGGGCACCGGAGAACAGCGTTGAGGATTTCTAATAAGGCAGTGACAATGGCTGTCTTGCGGTAGAGGTAGGACCCAAGCTCTGGATACAGCGTTTCCGTAGATGTCGTAGAGCGGCGTCTGGGCGGTCCCGGAGCAGGGGCGGGAAGGGCGGGAGCGCGGGCTTAGGGGGATGGGTACCGTGTTCCGTGTACCGGCCCGGCCGGGTCCGAGGGCTGAGCAGGCTGCGTAGCCCGGCCTGGGCACGGCGGGAGTATACGGCGGGTTGCGGCTAGCGCCCATCTCACAGGGCTGTCGGTGTCCACAGATACCCCTTCTTCCGAGCAGCACGGGATTGCTGGATTAAGTGTGTGTTGTATATAACTGCAGGTTTATGTGTGTGTATATATGTGTTTATATATATGTGTAATACATGGGGAGGAGGTCTTTCATTGTTAGGTTTGTTCACCTGAGTGTGTGTGTCCTCAAACCGAAATGTCCGCAAGTGCTTGTTGAAGTTATGCAAGGGAAGATGGATGCAAAAGCACAGATTGCCACCCCCTTAATACTCAGAATTGTTCACATCTTCCATGCAAAGGGGAAGCTGGAGTTGGAGTTTTATTTGAATAATGGTGGATGCTTTCATGGCAGAAAGTAAGCAGTTTCCAGTTTTGTTCATCTGTGGCCTTTCACAGGCTATTTTTTATTAAAGGCTATATAAGGTTTAATGGGAATGCAAATAACTTTTGGTTTTATGCACGTGTTATATTCAAGTTAAATTGAATATAAAAACGTTGGTGGGGACTGAGTTTCCAACCGTGGATGTGTCAGTATTACCTTTGTAGAAAATATCTTCCCAGACTGCTTTCATGTTTTAACCAGTATCTCATCCTTCTGCATGAAGGACAGCTTTCACTGTAGACAGGTGCTTGTTTATTGCACACTGCTTGCCAGACAGGTCATGGCAAGCACTTTCTTGTGTTCACTTTAATTGGGGTCTCATTAGGGTTGAGGTAGAAATGCTGTACAAAAGGCAATTGGCACATTGGAGTCACCAATTTCTTACCTAAAGGACTGTCCCAGTCATGAAATTTAGCTTTTCACCTGTGTTGATCTTGTTTGAACATAGACAAAACTGAAAAAAAAGAAAAAAATCCAAAAATGAACTAGAAGAAATTCATTACCAGCTTGTACAAGGGCATTATTTCCTTCTCTCTCCTGCATTTATGTTATTACATCCGCCTTTCACAACTATACCTCATTGGTAGCTCATATTCATTTTGTAATCCATTGGTGCTCTCATGTCTTTTTCATCTCTCTCCTTCTAAGACACTACACCTTACATTAGAAATAAATATCATCTCTGAGCATGTAACCTTGTATTTTGTGTAGCTAAATGTCATCCCATATTTATTCTTGCCCTTTTTGAACTGTTATTTTTGTATGATGCTATACCTTTGATTTATACAACTATCTGCCATTTGCAGCTTTTGTTAATGTATTGCTGTTTTCTGTCCCAAGGTCATTAATGTATATGTGAAATAAAAGACTGATCCTTTTAGAACTTCATTTCTTACATTTCACTGTAAGGACTTCCCCTCTGAGGAAATAAGTGCACCCAAATCTTCATGCTGTTGAAGCTGGACTGCTTTTAGTACCCAAATTTACTTGGTTAAATCTGGTTTGAGCATGTGTGCTATAATGCTTAGAGCAGCACACGCACCCCCAACACGCACCAAAACCTTGCAATGCAAACCCAGTACACAGGATCGGGATATTTGAATGTAGATTCAGAAACCCAAGTGACTTCATAAAAATAAGACTTCTCCACTGTAGGAATTTCATAATTTTACTATGCTGTTTAAACCTTTTCCAAAAGGTAGAAGGGTTGATAATTTTTTCTGAGAATTTACAATGACTAAAGGAAGGGGAGTGTGCATGATTTTTCTCTTTTCAGCTGGGAGAGGTCATGAGACTGTGTCCCATCTGCGGACAAGCCAAGGATGGATTAGAGGTGACTGTATCTTACTAATGGGTTTATACACAAAAACATTCTTCTCAACTCAGAAAAACTGGTCCATTCCCAGCAAAATCATACCTCCTTGCCCTACAAGGAAATGAGAAAAAAAATGACTTTATTGAATTTGTTTTCCCTACAGCTCTTGCTAGCTCACACTTAAATATGTTGTGTGATAGCAATGAGACATAGCTTTGACTTTTCTAGCTATGTAGATGGCAAATGGAATGACCATTTCATCAATTTAAAACAATTCAGATCTCTGGAAATATGTAAATGCACTAGCTCAATGGAAAGCTTTTAAGTCAAGAAAATGTTATTTTTGTTTGGGTTTGTTTGTTGTTGGTTTTTTTTTCCCCACAACTCATCAAACCAGAAAATAACAAAAAATATATCCCTTTGGATGCTAAGATGTGACGGAGGTGAATTAGGATACCCCTGACAATACGTCAGGGAAATCCTTCGGAAATCCTTCTAGTTGTAAGCAGCATTGCAAGAGACAAAAGTACTGCAATAGATAGAAGCTATTCATCCCACATGCCTGCATTACATAGGTAGCCACCTGGCTGGACATGGTTTTATTATGTTGAGAGGGGAAATAAACAGAACAATAAGAAAGGAAGTACACAAAAATGCTACCTTACCAAGATCTATTGATTGATACCTAACTGCTGGAGTGCATGTGCCATTTGAAGAACACCAATTTTTATGCTACAAAACGTGCCCATATGGAGAAAGGTTACTACACAAGCATCCATCTTAAGAACTCCCTGGAAGTATGAAATCTGAAGTTTTTAAGAAATGCAGTAAAATATCTCCCACCTGCAAGATGTGCTTTGAGCCTTGTCAGTTTTGGACTGAACAAGGAACTCTTAACTTCCAAGAATCATGGCAGGAAAAGCACTGAATTAAGCTTTTTAGCAGGTACCCAGAAAGTTAAATCTTAGCACTCAGCAAACTTTTCTTCTATGGTCACAAACAGTGAATTAAACAAATAAGCATTGGCAAGCAATATGTTACAGGAGGGAGAGAGGAAGGCAAAAGAAACACAGTGTTTCTCCAACCAACCGTTTTTATACTGAGCACATGGGTAACAGCCTGATTCCTTCTGCTCTTAGCAAGGCTGTGGTTTCACCAGATGGGTTGAGCTGTCCTAACCCCCGTGATAAAGAAGAGGTCCTGTTTTTTCCCCAACTTCTGCTTCACTCTCTGTTCCTGGCCTCCTGCCTGCTTGCTGCTTCTTCCTCTGGCTTTGTTGCTTGCTTAGTGGAACCACCTGTAAGTCAGCTCATCAGAAGACCTAGCTGTTTTCCTACTGGCTTGGAGCATTGATTCAGCTTAGGGAATAGTCTGAGCTGATGCAACAGAGGCAGCAAGGAGATCTTCCTCTTCTGTCAGTAGGGAAACATGGGATAAGGCTTCCTCTTGATATAATTTCTTCTAGTCAGAAGGCTGGGGTCCTCCTCTGGTGGGTACATCCCCTTACCTGTCCTTTGGTTCAACATGGTGGTGTGTCTCTTGGTTCTCAACCTCATCCAGGTCAAGCTCATCAGTGGTAACCCCGTGGCTCTTCCCAGCATGTACAGGCACCTCCTCAGCTGCACAGTTCCACTTGGTCAGCAGGAGCTAGCTGCCTTTCTCAGACAGTCTGCTCCTGTTTGCTCTGGTGGAATCTTTCTGTAGGAAATTAATCTCCGCAGAAAGGAAGCAAGAGCATTGCATGATCTCTAGGTTGTTTTTGTTGCAGAACCTGACAATCTTGTGAACCTTTCTTTTCCAGTTTTTCTCTACTCCAAGGCTACAAGCTGCAGCATTAGGCTAAATTGACGAGTCTTGAGCACATCGGCTGTAGTTGTTTTGCCCTGACTTTTTACTCCAACAATTACAGATCCTATGTTTTATTTGGTTTTTAACAGAAATAGTGGTGTAACATACAACGTGAATTTAGCCTCTTTAAACTAGCCTGTTGGTACCTACCAGTGAGAAAACTTTAACCTCCTTTAAACTAGCCTGTTGGTACCTACCAGTGAGAAAACTTTAACCTCCTTTAAACAGGGAGTTTCCACCTTCATGAGCCTACAGCTCATGTGAGACAAAATGAGTTTTTTATTATGTACTGTGTCACTGAGTTTCTCTGTAAAATATAGGCATAGATAGGATTTTTAAAAAGCACTGTTAAGCCAAAGATAAAGATTATAACGCTTTATGAATGCAATACAAAGTTAATAATGAGACAAGTTAACACACCTTCATAATCTTCCTTTAACAAAATAATAATTAAAAACCTATTACAGCTCTCATTGTGCAAACGTTTTACACAAATCTGTCAAAATGAGATCTCATACAGATGTCATGTTAGTTTTATAGAAATCATAATGGTAGGTCTGTAGACTTCAGAATTTTTATTTGTGTTAGTTAGTACAGATAGCCATACGCCAAACTAAGATTTAGTCTCTGAAACACCCAGCACTTGATGTATTTATCAGCTGTAGATACTCTTTCTTCTTTTACATATGAAGGTTTAGTGGATTTGGTTTTTTCCAATTTCTTTGAAAAAGTAATTATTAAGAAGTCTTTAAATCAAAAGGATAATAAGCATTTAGCAGGAAAAAATGTCTGGGAGAGCCAAAAGTGGGTATTCTGCATTCTTCTATCTAACATTTTTTTGTCATGGAATTTGGTTTATGTGACAGGTGAATAACACCATTGCACATATGTACTGTGTCCCAATTTCCAGAATTTCCTGGAAACCAGCTTAACTTTGAATAATTTTCCAGGCGAATAAATTTTCAGGTGTCCCATTTGTGTTAAAAGTAGTTTGATTTATATTTCTATATATATTTATGTATATTTGAAAGAAGGAAAACCCAGGCAATTACAGGCCAATCAGTCTCACCTTGGTGCCCGGCAAGATCATGCAGCAGATCCTCCTGGAAAGTATGCACACAGACAATAAGGGGGTGAATGCTGACAGCCATCATGGCTTCACTAAGGACAAATCATGCCTGCCAAATTTGGTGGCATTTGACACTGTCCCACATGACCAACTTGTCTCTAAACTGGAGAGGCATGGATTTGATGGATGGACCATTTGGAAAATAGGAATTGGCTGGATGGTTGCACTTAAAGAGTTGTGGCCAATGGCTCAAGGTCCAAGTGAAGATCAGTAACGAGTGGTGTTCCTCAGGGGTCAGTACTGGGACCGGCGCTGTTTAACATCTTTGTTGGCAACATGGACAGTGGGATTTGGCACCCTTTGCAGGTTTACTGATGACACCAAGCTGTGTGATGTGGTTGACACACTGAGGGTAGGGATGCCATCCGGAAGGACCGTGATAGGCTTGAGAGGTGCAAACCTCATGAAGTTCAACAAGGCCAAGTGCAAGGCAATCTCAAACACAAATACAGGCTGGGTGGAGAATGGATTGAGAGCAGCCCTAGGGAGACTGACTTGGAGGTGTTGGTGGAAGAGAAGCTCAAAATGACCCATCAATGTGCACTTGCAGCCCAGAAAGTCAACTGTATGCTGGGCTGCATCAAAAGAAGCGTGACCAGCAGGTCAAGGGACATGATCCTGCCCCTCTACTCTGCTCTCGTGAGCACCTCTTTGTGAGTCCTGTGTTCAGCTCTGGGGCCCTAAACACAAGAGGGAATGGATCTGTTGGAGCGAGTCCAGAGGAAGACCATGAAAATGATCAGAGGGCTGGAGCACCGCTTTTATGAAGACAGGCTGAGAGAGTTGTTGGGCTTGTTCAGCCTGGAGAAGAGAAGGCTCTGGGGAGACCTTGTAACAGTCTTTCAGTACCTAAAGGGGGCCTACAAGGAATCTGGAGAGGACTTTTTTACAAGGGCATGTAATGACAGGACAAGGGGGAATGGTTTTAAACTGACAAAGCGGAAACATAGATTAGACATTAGGAAAAATTTCTTCACTATGAGGTTGGTGGGGCACTGGCACAGGTTGCCCAGAGAAGTTGTGGATGGACAACTGGCATCCCCATCCCTGGCAGTGTTCAAGGCCAGGCTGGACGGGGCTTTGAGCAACCTGGTCTAGTAGAAGGTGTCCCTGCCTGTATCAGGGGTGTTGGAACTGGATGATCTTTAAAGTCTCTTTCAACCCAAACCATTCTATGAGTCTGTCTTTTGTCACAATGAGAATGATGACGTTTTTTGTTAGTGATAGCAATGCTTATGTGATATTTTGTTTTTATATGCAGAAAATGGTTTTAAAGTAGTTTTCATAAGATTCATAGCCATCATCATTATGTTTTAATTAGGCACTAAGAAACAAAATTCAATCTTTTGATTTGAGAGTGTCTAATAAACTGTAGTTCTTCAAATCTGGAGGATTCCAATCTCTCTGGTGAGAAAGGAAGACATTTTTGGGAAAGATACAGATATAAAGAGAGGATATCCAGTTCTACAGATTAAACCTTTTATTGTAATTGTCAACTGCATCAAAATAATTTTTGCTTGATAGCAGCAAACATAGGGTTTTACAGAATATTTTATTAACTATGTTTTGGTGAATTGGGAAAAGATTGTATTTCGTCAGTCTCAGAAAAAATTTGTACCTCTATTACCTGCCTGCTGCAAGCAGCAAATCTGTGATCTGAGCAGACTGCTCTGACAGTGTCCAATATGTATTTTCATCTCATTATGCAGATTCTTTTCTGTCTGTTGATTTCCTTACATCCATCATCAGGGTGTACAGTTCTATCATTTATTTTTACTACTATTAGGTACTACAGTGGGTTAGCTTGTCACTGGAGATAAAATCACCTTGTTTACAAGATGATTCAGAGAATCAGGCAACATGCAGAAATGTATTGCAGACTCCTGTAGTGAAACATAAGAGTATACAGGGGCATAAATTCAGGCTAAGAATGTTTTTATTGTAGTATCCATTTCTTCTGTGGAGCATAAATACAAATCCAACTGAGTTGCTTTTGCAGTTCTAACTAGGGTAGTTTTCTTATGTTCTGTTTCATGTCTTAAGCAGGTTGTGCTTTACGTTCGGTATTAAACTATAACTAAGTCCATGAAAATTCAGTGAAAGACCTTTTCGTGCAGCCATGATAAAACCAGCAAGACTCCTGATTCAGCTCCTACTGAATTTAATTATTCATAAAGTGCCTAACCTATTAAATTGTTTTAATGAGGGATACTTTTTTAAAAAACTTAAAATAAATGAGGTTTTTCTAGTGACTTCACAGTTAGCATTTAACTAAAAAAACTGCACAGATTCTTGCTGAAGTGAAGCAAGAAATTAAGCCAAATTATGTTTCCATTTTTGAATATAAAGACTGGCAAAGAGAAGGAGGCTAAAGAAGAAATAATTTCAGGATCAGGAAGTTGTGATTCTGACAGGTTTAGTACAAGATGACAACTGTGATATCCCTCACAGTTCTCTAAACAAGGTCATTTGTATGTATTTTATTTATTCGGTCATTTGTTATGAAGATACCTCTCGTATTTTTCCTCTCCTTTTTGTTCTCTTTGATGGCAAGCCCAGAAAAGAGTTTATATCTTCTGCAAGTATTACTGCAAGAGGGCAGTTTTCGTTGACATGAAGGTGAGGTTGCACAGTTCATTAGTTTATTGTTTGAAGAGATTAGAAGAGAGATTTACTGAGAGGGCAGAAGGTGGTGCATCTCTGTGGAAATGAAAGAGATGTGAAAACCTACATCGTGTTTGCAAAGTCTGGTCTTCTAAATTGCTAAAGTTTTGTTTGGCCAAAAAGTAAACATGACCTTTAATTTCTTCATCTAGAACAGTCCTTTCCAATCTGCTGGGGTTCAGGACACCAGCCCTAAACTCTTGATTCTGTTCATCAGGCTTTGCCTTCTAATTTCTTTGGATAAAAAGCCAAGAATTTCTCTGCATGTTGCCTTCACGTGGGCTTCTTAATGGATCGGAGGTTTAGCTGGAATGTTCTGACCTCGGAAATACACCTTATTGTTCAGTGCTTGCTGTAGCATGAAGCTGAAGACTTGTCTAAACATTTAAAATGCTTTTTTTGTGTTAAATGTGATGAGGAACTTCTTGTTTCTGGACCATTACCCATAAAGCAAAATTAATTCTCGTAAATACAAAATTATATTGGCAGAAGGGATTTTTAATCTTTAAAGTGTAACACTTTTAGAAATAATCAAGGAACAAACAAGCAGGGAACAGCAAATGACCCTTAAATAGCAGATGAAGACTTGTGTTGTGCCAAATGACTTTGAGTAATGTGTATTTCCTTTCAGTAACTTTTTGTTTGCTTTTCATTGCAGTTTTTTTTAATATAGTGTATTATCTTGTTAGGATGCCTTTGTGCCGTCTCCTAAACACTACTGTTTAACAAAACTTAAGAAAATATATGTATACTTAATGTCTTCTGATTTAAATAAATTTTAACCACAGATTTAATGCTAACAACAGAAGAGTGTTCAGTTGACCAAATGTTGGTGCCAACTTTGTAAATATCTACACCTAATCTAGCTCCCTTTGGGTCCCTTTATATTCAAAGCAAAGATAGTACTTCTAGTGCACAGTTTTGATAATTCTGAAGTAGACATCTAAAATAATGACCTATTCCTTCAAAATACCTATTTCTTCCCAGATTGATAATAGGGAGAGACTAGGCTGACTACCTCTCATATTGACATCTACGTTATACAAGCAACAATGTTTGGTGAGGTAAATCCAACCCCATGTTCATGCCCCTATGCTGTTCTAGAGCTTCATAATACAGAGCCCCTGTTCAACTGTTCTGCTCTGTAACTTTAGGCATCCAGTTGAAGTCAACTAGATTTTTTTGGTTCTCTTGTTAGAATGTTGGGAGAGACAGGTGAACTTCAGGTTGTAACCCACCCAAAGTATTAATTGCTTTTTTGAGTTGTTCTGTTTTTTTCAGGTTAAAAAAAAAAAATAAAAATATTCTGGGACCTTCTTTTTATACAGTATTAAAGTTAAAATACTACAAAGCATAGCGGATTACATAAAGTTTAATTTAAAAAAAAAATCTCAGTTAACAATGCCATCAATGAAAGTAAAGTTGAATTAAGATCTGGAAGAAGAAGAAAGTGAAAATAAGATTTCAGTGGATAAACACAGTAATGTTTACCATTTTCATGCAAGAGCTAAAGAATAACTAAATTTCACATTTCAGGAGCAACATTAGTTGAGGTTAATGTGGTGCCTTCACAGAAGAGGGCATCTTCCATCTATCAAAAGCTTGCATAATTAAACTCTTAAGTTTTTCCTGGTATGAAAAGAGAAAAAAACTAAACCAATTGTTTCAGTGGTGATTTAAATATTCTTTCAGATGTCTATCCTTCATGCCCTTTATCCTGCAGTCCTCATCACTCATACTGGGATCAGATCTCTGGAGTTAGTTTGGGCTATATGTCTAACTTTAGCAGTTAATTCTCTTTTTTTCTGAAAGTTCCATTAAACTTATTCCCTTCAGCAATTGCTTTGGGAACAATCCCAAAGATAAATCAGGATTCTGGATGATAGAAGAGCAGAGTGATATACAGAGAATATAAAACAGAGTAGTAAATGGTAGTATAGAACTGAATAAAAGAAATCATAGAATCATAGAATCATAGACTAGTTAGGGTTAGAAAAGACCCTAAGATCATCAAGTTCCAATCACCCTGCCATGGGCAGGGACACCTCACACTAAACCATATCACCCAAGGCTCTGTCCAGCCCAGCCTTGAACACCGCCAGGGATGGAGCATTCACAA
>JANEMJ010029750.1:0-10972 GCA_024361745.1 Cacatua alba
TCCAAGAGCCGAGTCCACCACAAAATCATGTCCTAACACCACATATACACATCTTTTCTATACCTCCAGGGATGGTGACTCAACCACTTCCCCGGGCAGCCTGTTCCAGCGCTTGACAACCCTTTTGGTGAAGAAATTTTTCCTAATATCCAATCTAAATGTTCTCAACCACATGTCCACCAGTTAGGTGTGTGTTCCGTTGCTGGCTAAGATACATGTGCTAATTTGCCACCTGGATGTTGCCAATAAAATACAAAATAGTTGAGTTCTGCCTTGCCTCCTAGGTACTAGGAAGTAGATCCCAGATTAGTACTAGGAGGTACTAACCTGGGATTTTTTCTGCTTTGTAGACATGAATTTTCACAAAGCTGCCAAGATTGTAGTAGTGTCTGAGATACCTATCCCCACTCTAAATGTCACTGAAATGGGTCCATTATTTGTAGGCTGTTGTTATACATGTAAATGTATAGAGAGGATAACTGTGGGAGTCTCGTTAGAAATCAAAGCTAAAAATGATTGGCAAACTCAAATAAAAAATATGAGATTTTAAAAACATTAAAATAGTGTGGATCATTTTAATGTTTATAGATTGGAAATTTATAAAAATAAGTCCTTTTGCAGAAATAGTTTAAGTTGCATTGGACTGACACTTTCCAAAGAATCCTTAGGTGAAGCAATGCACTACCAGCTCTATCAATTTACAGTAATAATGACTTTTCAGTTCTTATTCCACAAACCCACTTATCTGCCCACCTGCAAGATTATAGTCAAAGTTCCATCTTTGGCATGTTTTTGTTTTTATTAATTTATAAGTTTTAGTGTATCACATTCTCAATGATGAATACAGGGTGCAACTAATTCTACAGTAGGTATGTAATGAAAGAGGTTTTATTGTGAAGATTATTTGTTTGCAAAGACTACCCAAGAGTATACACTAATGTGTATACATGAGCTTGTGTTAATACTGAAAATTAAAATACTGTAATTAAACTCTAGATTTTTTTCTAATAGAACACGTTCTTAAAGAAACAATTTTGAAATTTGTAACTTATTTGAGGATGAAAATTGACACTGATTTTTTTATGATTGTTATTATTACACAGATTTAAAATTTTCACTTATCCCCCTTTTACAGACAACTTCAGCTTTATTACACAAATACAGGAATTAGGAAATACAGAGCAGGAATCCTCTTGCTGCCACAAGAAGAAATGTTTGCCTGACTGGTTCTCCCACATCGTTACTCCAATACCAAGTGTCCCAGACAGTCTTTGTTGTTCTCCCCAGATAAGCAGGTCTATTCCCCTTTCCCAACAAGGATACAAATCCATTTTTTTCTGAACACTTTCTGACATTTCTGATGATTCAGACACCACAGACACTCTGTAAAATTCTATTCCTTCAGCTTCATCACTAATGTCACTGACAACATTGAAAGTAGAGTTAAGTTCACTGAGCAGTTCTAAGAAGGTTCACAGGGTCTTTGGCTCTGGGTCAAAAATACCAAATTTCCCTGGTACTAACATGACATGAACAAAGTACAGCAATTTTTTATTTGCCAGACAGGCAGTGGCCTATGACTACTTAAGAAGAAAGGAGACAACAAAAAATTTTATTCCATTACTTGTGAGGTTACGAGAGCAAGTAAGGGAGGCTGCAGAGAAGGCAGAAATAGATACTGCTTTTTCTGCCTTACATTTCAAAACAAAAAGGTAATTATGAGCAGATATTTAAAATAAGTTTGAAGAAGGTAGGGACAGAAATGAGAAGAGTGAAAAAACAGATTAAAGATCACTTAATCCAGTTAAATTTATTAAAGCTGGAAGAACCTGGGGAAATGAATCGATTAAAAGCTAATCCAAAGCACTCTCTGGACTATTAGCAGTCATCTTAGAGAATGAGTGTAGATGGGATGGTCCAAGAACAGGGAGAACAAGTATAGTATCTATCTTCCAAAAGGAGAAAGAAGATGACCTGCAGAACTTAATATCCAACATCTTAGTTCTTATCTCTCTCAAAAGATAATAGAATACCATCACTGAGAGGATAAGAAGGTAGTCAGAAAAAGATGATATAGATTTATCAAACCAAATAACCTCAAGTCAATCTAATTTCTTGTTTTGAAAATCAACTAGCCTAATGGGAATAAGGACAGAAGCTATCTCTTTTAGTAAGCCTTCTAATATCTTTCTACTGAACTTAGAAAATTTTTAATACTATTGTACTTCATATTCTGACAAGCAAATTAGGGGAATACTGTCTAGAGGAAAACATGGGAAATATATATTCAACTGATTGAAAGTGCACACATATAAAGTTATTTCCAATGATATATCAATTTTCACAGGGACATTTTAAGAGAGATTACATCAAAGGTCCATCTTGGGCATTTATGGAATTTGTGTGAGAGGCTATAGGAAAGAGGAGGTCAAGCCCTCTGTAGAGCAGGACCTTAAACTTGGAGAAGTGGTCAGAAAATGGTAAGATGAAATTTAATGAAGATAAATGCAAGGAACTTTGTGTTAGGAAATCAAATGAAAGAAATGCATAGTGAGAAATAACAAGGGAAGGAGAAGTGAGACAGAAGATTGTTTAGAGGATATGGGGACATTCAAAGAGAATAAGTAAAATACATTCTGTTGCAACATGTAAGAAGCTGAATTAACAGTAATAACATAAGAATTTGGAGGCAATAATTTTGCTTACTCTAGTATGACAGAGGCATAAACTGGAGCACTGTTTTAAAATGGGGCATGATATTTTCATAGAAACAAGGTAAGATTTGGGTTAAAAGGGACCTTTAAAGACCATCTAGTTCCAGCTCCCTTGCTATGGACAGGGAAATTTAAAAATAAAAATTGGAAAAATAAGGATGAATGCCTTGGGGAATAGAAGCAACAGAGAATAGCCTGTTTGCATGCAAGTATCTTAAGGGCGGGTGTCAAGAGGATGGGGTCAGATATTTTTCAATGGTGGCCAACAACATCATAAGGGGCAACAGGCACAAACTGAAAGTTCCATCTGAATATGAGGAAGAACTTCTTTACTTTGAGGGTTGCAGAGCACTGGAACAGGGTGCCCAAAGAGGCTGTGGAGTCTCCCTCCCTGGAGATATTCAAAATCCACCTGGACTTGTTCAAGTGCAACCAGCTCTATGTGAACCTGTTTCGGCAGGGAGGTTGGACTAGATGGTCTCTAGATGTCCCTTCCAACCCTAACCATTTTGTGAGCCATAATGTGATTTCTGCCAGCTTATGGCCACTCTGCAGGTCTGAATACATTAGTGGCATTCAGCTCCCAACTGCATCATGGGGCACTTCTGTTAAACACAGACTATTACCAATGCCTTCATGTGTGCTCCAAGTGATGGCATTTATTTCTGCTTGCATGAGCACTTCAAAAGCCTTTTAAATAATTCTGGGAATTGCTGCTAAGACCAAAACATAAGAGAGTTAGTCTTGTTATGGGCATTTCAGTGCAGCCTGGCAAATAACAACCCTGTGAGTGTTTGAGGCTGAAAAGCAGTGAGAGAGTGGCAAACATTTGATTCTGTCAGGTGTTTGCTGTATAATGGCATTTCAGGAGAGCTCAGTATCAACCAGACATTACTCCCATGAAACACTGCCAACTTCTCAAGCACAGCTGTAGCTGTGAAAATGCCTCTTTTTCACCTGTTGGAAAGGGAGCTGAGACTTTTAGCCTGGGAGCCTGACTTTTAGGCTGCTAAAATTACATAAGAATAATCATATCTTCCATCTGCACTTCCATCCTAAATCTTTCCACTGCAGAAGGAAGTCTATACGTAAGCCTGTAGAAGAAGAAAATGATGTAAATGATGTAATGATGTAGCAGTCATAAAGGAGTCCCACTGTTAATTCAACTTCTAAGATCCAAAGGAACTGCAATCTGTAAATTACACTAATGCCAGTCTGTTGGAAACACAGATGAAAAGCAATGGTTCACTTGCTCTTTTGGTCTCCTTTCTTTTACATGCTCTCTTCATGCAATCAGGTCCACAGCCCTTGACAGCCCTCTCTCTTTACTCTTTCTCATCCACCTTAAAATAATTTTTTCCGACAAAATAAAAAGCCTAGACATGAGCAAGCAACTAGGGAACTGGGCTAAACTGCATGGTGATCATTTACTTATATGTGACATCCCTTTGGCAGATCCTCAATCTTCCATCAGTTTGTTTCTCATTTTTCAGACTCCAAGGCAAACACTGTTATCCCTGTTTGCACAGAGACCAGTGTAATGGGACCTTGATCTTGATTTGAATTAAGAATAATTAATGCTAATATGAATTTGGCATTTATGATTTGATATCTTCTCCAATTTTGGATCTTTCATATTGACAAGGCCTTTCCAGAGTTTCACCAGAAGCATCCCTGGGTAGAAGCCCGGGGTTAAGCACTGGAGACAAGCCAAAGACCTGCTAGCCTAGATGCAAACATGGTTCTAACAGAACCATAGTGACACCACTTGAATACACGTTGTATTCAAGGCTTGTTTGCTATAGTTTATTTCAAGGTCAAATCTTACAGTTTTTAATGCCTGGAAGCTCCTCTTCTTGTTAGAAGGAACTGAAATATTAAATAACAACACCCCTCACCCTATGCATTGAAACAGAGCTGAACACAGAGAACATTTCAATTGATGTTATTAGTCATCAGGCTGCAAACCTCATTATGAGAGATTTATGTTTGAGCTAACATATACTGCTTGCAAATTGTATATAAAGTTGGAATCCTGCTTAGTTTTCTGCTGTGCTTAGCAATGAATTAAAATGCATTTCACTGTTTCTCATCTAAGCCTTTTAATGAACATTGTAAATAAGGACTGCACATATGGAAATTGCTATTCATTGATAGGAGTTTAAGTGACATAAAGAAGACAAGGAATTAATTTAGATCAAGCTATTAATGAACTGATTATATATTCATTGATGCTAAAAGCATAGGATGGATTTGTGACACTGATCAGCATGCTTTGTTTTTAACCTGGATTTGATAATCCAGTAACATCCGAAAGAAAATCAGATGAATAAGGTACTAGTGAGCCTCAAAAAAAGGAAAAATGCCTTTATCAAGTGTGGATTCTGTCATTCAGAAAAAAATAATCTATACTTGAATTATGACACAAACGAGTTTAGTCATTTGCTGCTTTCTAGCAGAGAGAGACCAACTGTGGATTCTTCACAGAAAAGCAAAAAAACAGTTAATATTTGGAGAAGAAAATAAAAGGGGAGAAACAAATAAAAGGTGTGAAAGTATGTGTCTGAAAAATGACCAGTACATTTGCAAGTTTGAGCAAATGAAGAGAGCACAAGAGCGTTTGAAGAGAGTGGGACAAGTTTTGGAGTTACCCATGAGGGAAGTGCATAACATTTTCAGTGGTGGGATCTAGTTATGAAAGGGAAAAACTTTAATCTTTTGGTGACAAGACACAATTGTCTGCATAATCTGGATGCCAGAGTGTAACAAGTAATAAGCAGGAAAAAGTTTACCCTTCACTTTGCCAGTGAATCTAGTCATCTGGCCAACCGAAATTTGTGGGCATCTATCTCTCTTTGAAAGGGAGATAGATTCAGTCTGTTTGATATTCCCCACACATCCCTAAAGCCTAATGAGGCACCATTCTTTCCCAGTGGCTGAAAACCTGGTCCTGTGATTAGCTTGGTTCATGGGGTTTGCACAAGTACTGCATCTTCGCTGAAGCAGCCCACTTTCAATAGGCACTCTAGGGCCAGGTTCTAGCTGAGAAAAGCAGGGCTAACTTCTATCTTGATAGTTAATCCAGGTCAAATCAATTCCTTCTTTAATATTTTCTATCTGGAAATTACTCCAGCTGGTGAGCACTAAGGTGCAGAGCACAACACGCCTGCTCTTCACGCAGCTACTGAGGTTTCCATCTAAACTACATGTCTTAATGTAAACCCACACTTTTTCAGCAATGAAGAGATAGCTCTAGACCAAAGGGAATGGACCCATCTGCTGACACTGTGATATTTTTAACAGTGCTGTTAGTGCAGGACTTGCTGACATCTGTTTACTTCAGAACAGAGGTGACAAGGTAGAGCAGGAGGCAATGTTAGCTTTTTCTTCCGTTAGCTGGGAGTGAAGGAAATAAGAGGGACTCATTCAGCAATTTGAAAAATAGGTATTAAATCTCCCTTTCCTTCCCCAAAGGCCCAGGTTCTGCATTGCATGAGGATGTGGAGGGAGGCTGCTCTGCTGCCCTTGCCAAGCCCAGGAAGGAGGTGTTCTGTGCACTACAGAGCTGGGCTGCCTGTGCCCTGCTGCAGCACTGCAGCTCTGGTTCAGGTCATCCCACCGGTGGGACTGCTCGAGCTGGAAGTGTCCTCCCTTTTGGCTGCTGCCAAGCAGCTGATGCAGCAATGTGACTGCTGCCCTGCGTTGCAATACACAAGCTGTGCTGCTCACTCAGTAATGCTGTGGGGAATCAACAGCCCTCTCCCATATTCCCAGTTTGTCCCTAAAATCTAGCCTGGAGATTGCAGGTTGCAGATCCAGGATGTGTAGGTTACGTTTATTCCATTTATCAAACACCAGTGCCAGGGAATGCTTTAGATGCAGATATTAATTCAGCCAAGCTGCCAAGTGGTTATAATGGTCCTCAGCGTGTCCCTGTGTGGGCAAAAGGCTATCCTTGGATCTAAGAGTTTCCTCTCATTAGACAAAGAGTGAAAAGCAATATGAACCAAAGAAAGAAGAAATGGCTTATTGAAATGACTGGAATAAACCCCTACTTTTTATGTTTCTTTATGCAGCTCTATTAAAAAATTACAACTGAAACATATTGATGCTGTGCCAGCTGCTCACAGTTAGACTCACATGAAAACTGTTCAAAGACCTGTAACACTAATATGGACCATTCAGGAGGTTAAGAGGACTTGCATGCATTCATGTAGGAAAACTGCATGGAAAGGGTCATTAAAGTCAGCAGCAACACATTTGGATGTAAGAGCCAGTAAGCCAAGTAGCAGATGGAGCCAAGTGGAATGCTTTGAAAAAGGATGACTTTACAGTGCAACTAACCTGTTGAAAGCCTCATTTTTAAACCACTTGCCATTGGCTACTACCAGAGATAAGATACTGAGATAGATAAGCCTGAATCAGTCTGAATGATTTTATGTCCCTCTGTATTCATGGGGATGACTGCATTAAAATCCCTATGCACATGAAGAATGAATTAAAACTGTGCAAGTCTTCTGGCCCTTAACTCTCATACTTGTGTTTTTGACTTTACTAATTTTATTCTTATTGTTGTAACATTCAGAAACTTGTCTTTAAACTGATACAAACACTTTCCTCATTCACTGTATGGTCTCAGGTCCTATTTACCTTTACCATTTGTACACAAGACTGAATACAGATTGATTAATTATTTTGCCGTGGGTCGATATGGCAGTGCCTGCATTCATTCCTACATCCTCTATGTACATTTATGAAAATCATGACCTCTGTGACATTGTTGTGGGTATTACACCAAATTTTTGCCAGGGAAATTGAAGTAAAAAGAAATCTAGTCTTAAAATATTACTGGGATCCAACAGTGTGCACTTGGCATTGGCTAGGCCTTGCCGTTCTCACGTAACCCAGGACTTTTATTGCAATATATGCTTAAAGCCTGATATCATCCAATATATGCATATGTCATACTCTGGGGATTCATACCTTGGGTGTTAGACGAAGACACAGAAGTAAACTGTGCAAGCTAATAGGCACCTGTTAAAATATGTTGCTTCCCAATTCTGAAGATAACATGACTGCTGCATTTTCTGCAAGCCTTAGACTCCTTTCCTTGCTGCTTTTCAGCCTTTTCAAGAGGCAGGACTGTCACCAGAAAAGGCCTCCTTCCCTGCATATCTACGGTTCACCCTCTAAATCACTGGCCAGGGGACTCCCTGTAGAGCTGGAATAAGATCAACAAGCCCTTTCCCAGTTTTGTGGTGCATGGCATCATCCTCAAGCTGCTTCTCATAAAACCTGGTGAAATGGTTGCACATAAAGGACAAGATGAGCTTTCTTTTCATGGCAAAACTCCCACAGACATCTGATATGCCCAGTGCTGGCATTAGAAATATGACTGGGCTTGTGCAGGCCTCAAAAAACCTTTTCCCAGTCAGCAGCATTTAGCAGCTCATTAATGTATCTGAAATCTGACCTTCTGTAGTCTGTCCTAAGAGGGTATAATTAAGCTTTTCACTTAATTATTACACTGGCTAAACTCACCACAGGCTTAAAACAATATATAAGGAACATTTAGTGTTTTTTCTGGGGGGTGTGTTTTTGGCTCAGGAGCAGTGAGCCAGCTGGCTGACCACCCTTTTCCCATTATTATTCTGAATATCCACATTTCAGATGTAAATAGTTTTGAACATGAAATTAGTTAGCATGTGTATTTTCCTAATACCTCAAGGAGGGCTGGAGAGGGAGCCCTTTCTCTGATGAACATTTTGTTGTGCAAAGATCCATACAGAATTCATTGGCGATTCCTAATCTGCATCCATTCTAATTAATTAAATATTTCTGGTGTTAATTTTCTGTCACAGAGAGCAGCTGGTGCAATCTAAGGATCACTATGGCATTTTACTTTTTTAGCCTCTAAAATGAAATATCCATATCCAAAGTCTAATTTGCACCTGGGAATTATTTGGGAAAGTGCCATGAACGCAGCAAAATCATGATAGTATATCACTAGTGCCAGCTTTAGGCTGTCTGTTCTGAGCCCATCACTCCCACCTCACTTTATTGTGTGCATTCATTAGTTTCTCTGATCATTAGAAATAAGAGAGTTTTTAATTGTAATAGGAAGTTTAGATTGGATATAAGCAGGAAGTTCTTTACTGTGAGGTTAGTGAGGCACTGGAATGGGTTGCCCAAGGAAGTTGTGAATGCTCCATCCTTGGCAGTGTTCAAGGCCAGGCTGGACAGAGCCTTGGGTGATACGGTTTAGCGTGAGGCACCCCTGCCCATGGCAGGGTGGTTGGAACTGGATGATCTTAAGGTCCTTTCCAACCTTAACTATTCTATGATTCTATGAATTGAGGAAATGATCTCTGACTCTCTTTTCATCTGATATGCTGATTCAGGTATCCTTCATCTCTAAAAAGCCTAACAAACAGGAGATTACCCCTTCTAAGAAGCCCAGTGCTGTGAAAGAAAAAGGAGGAATAAGGAAGCTGCTGGATCAAATTTGTTCAAACTCTCTGTTTCTAGTGATTTTCATACACTTTCAAATGTGGCATTGTCAGTCATTGCAAGAGGTGTAACGCAGAGATAACCTGAACCAAGACTACAAACCACATTTAATTGCTTGGTAGATGTAACTGAAAGAAATCTGGAAAGTGGCAGCCTGTTAGTCTGTAACTGAAAGATGGTTTTGCTTGCTCAGCTCAGAACAAAGTTCTAATCTACACCAGAAGCAAGGTGCTGACTGTTCTCAATGAATCACTGATCTCACAGCATGCTTCCTTTTATTACTTTTATGTCAGCAAAGCTTTGTAAGTAGCACTTCACAATGTGCTCTCAGTACATTGAATTTACTCAGAAAGGCAAATAACAGTAAATGTAAAATGAACAAACTATATCTATATAAATCACTGCAATTTAAATCTGGGACAAAATGCAAAGTTATATTTTGTTTTAGAAAGCAATTTTAAGATTGTTTGCCTCCTCCAGCAGCCTATGTATCAGTTTCTTTAGATGATTGCTTCTGAGAATGTTGCCCATTCATCCAAACTATAACATCATAAATTACTGTTTCTCTTCAGTCTTAAAGAACTAAAAGTGATTTTAGCTATTGTCATAAGTTATCATTATAAGATGAGACAGAAACTTGTACAGTTTCAGCCTATATCTCTCAAGCTTATAAATGATTGCTATAATAGTGTTTTCATTCATAAGGTTCCAACTGCACTGTATAAACTTAAAAGATTGCTAAATACAAACCAGACCATTAGGACAAAGTTAAAAATGTAACAGCAAGGAGTACTAAAATGAATTTTCTTACAACATTATCTGTGGCCTGCAAGACGAACCCTATGTCTTCCAAAGTGTGTTTTTCAAGAGAAGCAGTATGTTGCTGAAACAAATGTTTACCCATAAAAGAATGACTACATAACCTGCATTTTGGAACCTCTTTTTAGATATAAGCCTATTCTTACCTAGGCAATGTTTAAAAATATTTAATATCTTTTCATTTTAAATGGGAAGATGAAAGCTTTGTGCAGCTGTGCTCTCGTTACACACAGAGATCTGCTGCTCTAGCACCAGATTTCTGCTACCCTGTGCTGTTTTCTCAGGGTTTGCAGTGGCACGCGGGATTCCTCTAACAGCTCCAGGAGTATGCAAGAATCCTGACCTTCAGATGAGCAAACTGAAGTTTTCTGTAGTCATAGTCTGCAATGAAAGCACCCAAATTCTGACACCTGGCTACCAAGATTGCAGAAAACAGCCACAATATTACTTTCTTTTTCTCTTCTCTTCCCCTTTGCCACTCTTAGAAATTTAAAGCCAATTTCATGGTGAATTCTGCTGTGAAACTTTCAACCTATTCTCATCTTTGCTTCTCCAGGCTGAACAAGCTCAACTCTCTCACCATGTCCTCGCAGGAGAGATGCTCCTGTGAGGAGAGGCTGATTATTTTTGTGACCCTTCTCTGGACCCATTCCAACAGGACCATGTCATTTCTGAGCTAAGGATTCCAGAGCTGAATGCAGCATTCCAGGTGGAGTCTCACCAGAATGGAGGAGAGGGGCAGAGTCACCTCTCTCAACCTGCTGGTCACGCTCCTTTGGATGCAGCCCAGGATGACTGGCTTTCTGGGCTGCTGTGAGCACACACTGCCAGCTCATGTTCAGCTTTTCATCCACAAGTATCCCCAAGCCCTTCTCCACAGGGTTGCTCCCAATACCCTAATCCCCCAGCCTGTGTTGCTACCAGGGATT
>JANEMJ010029750.1:11072-31496 GCA_024361745.1 Cacatua alba
ACAAGTATCCCCAAGCCCTTCTCCACAGGGTTGCTCCCAATACCCTAATCCCCCAGCCTGTGTTGCTACCAGGGATTTCTCAGACCCAGGCGCAGGACTTTGCACTTGGCCTTATTGAACCTAATGAGGTTCACATGGGCCCACTTCTCAAGCTTGTCCAGGTCCTTCTGGATGGTATCCCACCCCTCAGGCATGGTAGCTTGTCATTTTTTCCTGATTTCTTACACCTGGGGATCAAGAACTTTTGTGCTCTATGGAAAGCATCCTTAAAGACCTGCCAGCTCTGTTCTGCTCTCTTGTCCCTGAGGGCAGTTTCCCAGGGGGTGTTATTGCCTAACTCCTTAAGCAGCTGGAATTTTGCTTTCTGACAATTCAGGATCCTGACTTTACTTTTCATCTGGCCCGTATCCTTCAGGACTGTGAACTCCATCATTTCATGATCACTGAAGACCAGGCTGCCTCCAGTCTTGATGTTACCAATTGTGTTTGTGAACATCAGGTCCAGTATAGCATTCCCTCTGGTAGGGCTATTGCCTGTCTTAAGAAGTTATCCTCAGTGCACTCCAAGAATCTCCTTGGATTGCCTACAACTAGCCATGCCACTTTTCAAGTAGATGTCAGGGTAGTTGAAGTCGCGCAGCGGGATGAGAGCTGTGAGCACGATGCCTCTTACAGGCAAGACGGTTTCAT
The DNA here is from genome assembly GCA_024361745.1 of Cacatua alba. Classification (NCBI taxonomy): domain Eukaryota; kingdom Metazoa; phylum Chordata; class Aves; order Psittaciformes; family Cacatuidae; genus Cacatua; species Cacatua alba. The sequence goes on from JANEMJ010029750.1 coordinate 11,763, forward strand.
CAGTAGGCTCCACTTAATCAGGCAGCCTATGGTAGACATCAATCACGGGGTTCTAATTAGTACCCATAAGCTTTCAAGCAGCTCATGGCTATTCTTCAAACAGGTCTTCACAATCTATCCATTTCTTGAAGTAAGGCAACCCCTTCACCTCTCCTTCCTCACCTGTCTTTTCTGAACAGCCTGTAGCCATCAATAGCTGCACCCCAGTCATGGGATTTGTTATATCGAGTTTCAGTAACGGCAACTAGGTTGCAGCTTTTTAGCAGCATGGTGGCTTCCAGCTCCTCCTGTTTGTTGCCTGCTCTGTGTGCACTGGTGTAGAGGCACTTTAGCTGGGTTGTCAATCATGTCACCTTCCTAGAGGAACACTTCTTAATTCCTTTGAGGTATTTCACCAGTGTTTTTCTCTTTGCTTCTATTACCTCAGGATCCCTGTCTCATCTTTGTAACACTTCAAGTACGCTCCAGTGGACCCAGCACATCTCAGAGTAACAAACTGAGGGCCCTCACTAGCACACCATCCCACAGCTTGTCATGTTCAGGTCTAATATTATTTCCCCTCCCCTTCAAGTATAGGATGACCTTGCATGTCTTTCTGGAAATCTACAGGTGTCTGTCTCCTTCTATTTACTTAGAGGGAGCTTGAGAAGACAGAGCTTCCTCTGAAGGCAACTCAATTACACCAGGTGGGATGAGTCCAGGTTTGTGTAAATTAAGTCCAAAATTATCTCTTAGGAATTGGTTCATTTGGTGAGGTACTTTAGCCAAGGAGATGGCTGGAAAAGCTGGATAACCACAACATAAAGCGATCAGGCAGATTGTCACATTTTGGTTCTTATGTGTTGGGGTTGTTTCCACTGAGTATTCTGAGACCTTGTAAAAATATATGCTGATATGAACTGAGTTATTACTGTTCTGAGATCTGCCTTCTCCATTCCGCAATAGCTAGAAGAGATGCCCTTGCATAGTAAAGAGAGCAGTGTCTGATTAGCAGGGAATAAAACCATGGCGTCAGCAGATCATACAAATGTTATGGTTGCAAACTGCCAAGAAGCCTGTCATCAATTAATTTTCTCACAAACCATTCTGCAGAAAACTCTTCTTTGCCTTTGGAACTATCAGGATAATGATGGCAGATTTTATTACTTCTGGAACAGCAGAATGGGAGGTGGTGTGCCCAAGCAGACTTGCCAGCAGCCCAGATGAAGGCAGGGTGTGCTCATATATCTCCTCTCTGTCTGCTTCTTGGGCTTTCAGGTATGAACTAAGTAGAACAGAAAACAAAATACTCATTCTCATATTGGCCCTTTTATCTCTTTTTCTTTTAACATAGGCAGTTGAGAGACCTTTTGCGATTGCTCTTCACAGATTTATTTGTTCAGGTATAACTTTCTTCTTTTCCGATGTCTATCCACTGGTAGAAGAGTGCTCAGAGTTCCCTGGCACTTGGTGGCTTCCACTGCAGTGATTCTTGCAGCTTGGCAGGAAACCCAATCCCAGCCTTGCTGTAAATGGTTTCACTTCTTCCAAGACCCCCACTTTTGTCTGTAAATGCAAAAAGCTCAGCCTGGGCTTGTATTAAACAGAAGACAAACCTCTGATGGAAGTTGCAAGTTTTTTTCCAAAGGAAGTAATGATCATAAGTTCCTGGGCTACAAGGGTGAAGAACCTAAACCGAAAAATACACACATATAAGTTGGTTAAGGAAAGCGTCCTGCTTTGGCTACTGTTTCAAGTTTGTCAGCTGGGGAAATTGTTCACACAGTAATTTATCCCGCAAACACTGTCCCTTGAAGAAGAACCTTGGAGACATATTCTAACCTGCATGGACACAGATTTACTTGAATACCTACTTGAAGATGCAGCTAATCAAACTAAGTTAGCTGCAAACCTTTTTATTGTGGTTATACTTGGCAATTTTTATCACTGCTCTTGAAATACCCCACCATGTCTCAATAATCATTTCCATCTGTCTCTTACTGACTTCTAAAGAAAAGGAATTACTTTAGTCTTGTTGGTAAACATTCAGCATCCATAGGAGTGTTTTTAGGCTTATTTGAGAGTAGATTTGGAAAAATGAGGAATCTTGGTGGGAAATTTTTTCTATCATTCTTTCAGGACTGAATTGCTGTGATTATATCTCACTCTGTTCATTGTCTTGTACCATAAAGTTTGGTTTTGGCTTGTTATAAATTTACAGAGTACAAATGTAACCAACCAATGGTTTTGGTGGGTTTGGTTTTTTTTTTCCCTTTTTTTAAACACATAGTTCTTTCCTCCCCTGTTCTTAGAAGTTGGCTATAAAAGTGCCCTTTAAATGCATAAACCAAGTGAGGTGAGACAAAATGAGAGAACAGAGAATTCCTTGTTTGGGAATTATGTTACTGATCTGGGACTGAATCTGGTGATACCTGAATTCAGTCACTGATTTGACAATATTGCCAGGGCAGACTAATGGTACCAAGACAGGCACCGTCTCATCCTCAGTGCCCCTACTGCATGGTGATGCAGAGACTGTGCTAGACTGTGAACCGAGTGGGCACTGATGCTCTCAGGCATACAAGGGAATTAACCCTGAATTAACCTCTAAGAAAGAGCAGATGCTTTTTCCATTGGTCTACTGACAGGAAAGGGATACTCTTTATCATTTGTTAATACAGTCTTTTTCTCTTTTTTTGTTTTTTTTTTCCCAAGGGTCTAAGAAAGTGCTTTGATTTGGGCTGAACTGAACATTTTATGTCAAATTTATCTTTTCCAGCATTTTGGCAAGAGAATGATGGACAGTTAGATGCAAATTTTTCAGATTGAGACTCCCCACCTTGAACCTGAGTTTTACAAATCCATGAAGAGTTGTCCTATAGAAAATCTTTAGGTGCTTAAACGTAAGTTGATAGACTTCAAAGAAACTTTGAAAATAACTTTGAAGAAATGTTTAGAAGACTGTAAGAAGAACCTAGAAATTTCTCTGTCAGAGAACTGACTTTCGTATTAATTTTAGATGATTTAGTGTATACAGTCCTACTCTAACGTGTTACGTGCTCAGCTTGTTCACATTCATTTTTCAGTCCATAATTAAGTAAAACAGGAAACAAGCAGTCCATTGCTCTCTTACTTCCTATCCCTAGCTGTTTTCTCTGCAAGGCTGTACATGGTATGTCCTGATATTGCTTATTTATTTTTCAAAGACACCAAGACAAAGATAGGCACCTGAGCTTCTCCTTTAGGAAAAAAAAAGAAAAGATTAACTAGATCTTAGAATAGGTAGGATGGGATGGGTTGTCCTCTGGGGACACATCGCTGACTATTGAGGGAGTCTAGAAATCTAATTTTCAGACTGCTAACTGTAAGTGAGCCAACATCAAGATTTTAGGCACTCATAACATTAAAAAGGCAATAAAAAAGGTATGTAGACCTCTAAAATGGCTAATAGACATCTAAGTAATTTTTTCATTTATCTCAAAGGCATTTTTTAAATCCTGCAATATATGAATATGTGGACACATTAACATTTGTCATTTTTCCTTTAGGCACTTCTGAAATTTGAGTTATGCTCAACTTCACACGTGTCACCCTAGCAATTTTCCTGAGGACTATTTTAAACTAAAAAATAGCTGAAAAAATATGGACAATCTATATACAGAGAAAGATGAGTGTACCAAGCTTATTAAGTATTTATACATCTTTCTAGCTGCTGAAATCTTTACTGGAAGCAAACTTATAATTCAGTGCAGGTTTCGTGTAATGAAATATGAATAAGAGTCCATTCTAAAAAGTACACTGGGTGGGAGGGTGGAATTTTGAACACTGTAGACATTTACCTTATAACACATGTAGCAGAAAAACATTAAATGAAGCCTTGGGCTTTCAAAAATTCTAGTCAATAATTTTCATATTAAATCCTAAGGACTTTGAATCTTCATGAGTCATTCACTGAAACCTTTTTACTTTAAAATGGCTTTTGAATTTAGTTGTTTCTGTAAATCAAGAGCATGATCCATATCTCTTTCACATCAGTGTAGTTTAATGATCATGGCATTTTAAGTACCAGTGTAAGTATTGGGGAAATCAGGCTGATAGCATCAATGCAGCATGTGATTAAACGAGAAATATTGACCATGGTAGACACAGATGTAAAACTGTGATTCAAAATGGGGAAATCCCTCGCGGATGTGAGTAATTTCTCATTGTGGCAGTACTTCCATCACAAACTCTGGTACATATGCCTTATATAATTCTTTCCAAGGTATGGCAATTGCTGCAGAGTGTCAGTTAACAATATGACATTTTCCTAGCAAATATATCACACATTAAACAGGGGCATTTGCCACATGCAAGATATAAAAAGCACATGAAGAGACACTAATGATCTGATATCCATTGTTTAAGGGAAAATGAAAATAAATAGAAGTATCACTAAAATAAATTGCTTTATATGTCCTTACATTAAACTTTATGCTTCAACTCCATCAGGGAAGGATAGCAGATTGGTTAGATGTGACCTGTTCTTGACAAATACATGTTAGCTGTTTCTTATCACTGTATCATCCTGTGTTGATTGCTCAACAAACTTCTTCTCTATCTTTTTGACTTTCACAGTTAGGTTTCCCAGTCTGTAAGTTTCTGGATTCTTCTTTTTTTGATGTTATTTAAAGATAAGTATCATGTTTCCCTACTCCCACCTTCTGGGGCTACTCCCATCTTCTGGGGCTTGCCCTAGCTTCTACAATTTCTAACAGAACGATTGCTAAAGTTAAGACGATTACTTCAGATAGTTTCTTGAACCTTCAGAAAATAAATTTCATCAGGTTTTGCTCTCTGGGAGACATTTATCTTACCTGACAATATAGAGTTACCCCAAATCATTAGGGACTCCATTCAGATATCTAAACATAGGTGTCATGACTTGAGTATTCAAGATACCCAAACATGATTGACAGGATTCATAGTCTTAGAAAATTAAACTGAGTCCTGAAAATGGAATTTATTTGTTGATTCAGACACCCACTGCAAGGGGAAGGATTCAGATGCAGATTCAGAAACATAAATATCAGTGTCTGCAGTGTAGACATGCACCTGGGAGGTAAGTATTAATGACCTCATAGTCAATGGAAGCATTTTCAATAGTCAGTGAAATCTATAAAAATATTCAGCGCATCCTGAAGTGGACAAATAGAATTGATAACTGAAAAGCTCTCTTGACTATGTTTGTTTACTAGTGATGAAATCCAGTAGTGGAAAAGTAGATATCCACTAACGTTTTAGATACCTTTGAATGCCTAACATACAGACAAAGGTAGGGAGCATGACACAGGATCTCTTCACATCCTGCTGGGTTTCTACCTGTGATTTAAGAAAAGCATTCATTTCCCATAGGTCTCTAAGGCAATGTCCCTTAACAAGATTCTACTGCTGCCAGCAGTAGACAAAGTTGTTTAAACAACGGAATCAGCTTCTGTTGCACAAGATATGTAAACAGTTATTATTCCTAAGTAAAAAAAAATTCTTTTTATTTTCATTTTTCAAATATTGTTTTTACTGTAATATTATTCCTCCATGAAAGCTAATATTTTATACTAATCCTATTGTACTGCTTACTTAAAATTATGCTGATGTTAGGGAAAGCCTGGTGGTAACTATCCAGGTGTTGTCTGTTGTTCCCCAAGAGCCCAAGCTAGCTTTTAATCACATTTGCACTCTCCTTGAAAGTCCGTATTTTCAGATTCATCTAGATATTCTGTTAGTGTTGTGGCTGATGACATTCTTACTCCACTTGTTCCCACTGAGATCAAGTGTGAGTTGTCAGTACATACCCACTGTTAGACTGAGCCACTCACTTCTCGTTTACCAGCGTGTAATATTGTGGAACTCCAGATTTATTTTTTTCTTGACTTAAAAGATAAGCTGTAAGCTTAACTCTATGTTGTTGTGATTGCTTCATGTCACTATATAAAGTGATCAGAAATAAATCATGTAGTCATTTTCTATTCTTTTGGTCTGCTTAGACTTCAGTTATTTGCCAGTTATCACTTTAATGTCCATTTCCCATTGACTGTAAGTCCTACATTCATATACACTTAGGTTACCCAGCAAATATTCTCCTTTATCAGCACCAGCTGTCATTCATTCTCACTATATTATCACCTTGCTTTGTAGCTTCCAAATCTCTCTTTATATTTTATACAAAATGGAGACAAGATAACTTGGAGCTGGATCCAACATGCATTGAGATATTTTTTTGCCACTATCTCTGCTGAAGTGTGCTACAGGTTATTGAAGCCCAACTTCTTAAAGCTGTGTTATAAAGTAATTTTCAGTTGGTACTTCTATATCAGAATGTTAAACAACACCCTGAAATGGGCACTGAAAATCTGTTTGCCACATTTATGACTGTCAGAGAGGTCCCTGGCACAAGTTTGGTCTGGGCCAAGTAGCATTCTCACAAGGAGTTCCCAGCAGTTTAGGATGTAATGAAGACCAGGAACCATTCCAAATAGGAAATTTGGAGATGGCCACTTGTCTTCTGAGAGATTTGAAACATATGAATGTTGTCAGATAATGCCAGCTGGCTTCCAGGAGAAAAAATAACAGTAGCACAGTCTTGATAAGTAGTATGGATACAGCCATTGCTTCCAGTGGTTATTAAATACATAAATATTTAGAAGAATGGGAATCCAAGCTATAAATAAGTTCATTTTTTTTTTCCTTGCTATATATAGATTCTACTTAGAATCAAATAGACAAAACATCTGGAGTGGGGTTCATCTGAAGACATGCAAATCTGAGATATTTGTTTAGACACTCTTTTTAGTCCATGAAAAAGGAATGTTTTCAGGGGAAAATTCATTTCTGTCTAAGACGACTTCTAAAGCACAATGATCTTTTTCATCCCATTGATTACAAAAGGAACCAGCTCAGACATCTATACTGTGCATAACTCACCTTTTACTTCTGGCTGCTGTGAGTTTCAGGATTTCTAAGTGCGTTTTAATTAGATTTTTATAAAGCTTTTACTGCTCAACAAAAGTTTGTTGGCAACATAATACTGAAACAAGAAACCTAAACCAAATAAAAAAAGCTCAAGATTAGTCTGTTGTCTTTATGGATTTTTGTGATAATAATTGTTTTATTCTGTGTAATTGATTTTAGTCTTCACTAAATAAAAAATAGTTACCTTATTTCTTTCTTCTTTGTCTAGTTTTGCATTTTTCTTAAGAATAATGATCAATGCACAACTTGTCTGTTCTCCTTCAGGATTTTCCTTCTAACACTTTAGTGGTGAAATGATTTTATGATTCAGAGTCTGCCGAACAATTCTAAGGCCCTTCCACACTATCCCTTTCTGTAAATGGAGACCAAAGAGCTATAATATCCTAATAAACTTCTTCTTGGAGTAGGAAATTCGATGTATTAATAAACATTCACTCTCAAGTTGCTTTTTTCCTTTTAAGCCCCTGACTATTTCTCCCCTATTAATCAACTGACACTCTCAATCTATGTGTCTCAATTCAATTGCTTGTTCAGACTGTCATAATAAATAATTAACACAGTTCAGTAATTCTATGCTTTTTCTCCCTGTAACTGATTGGTAGAGGTTTTTTATGAATAAAAAAGCCTCTGATCTTTCCTAAATGCACAGGAACTTAACCCTCAGCTCGTCAATGGCTGATATCTACATACTTTTGAGGTTCTGTGTTTTTGTCGTATTCAATAATCTTTCCTGGATTGAGTGTCATTTTCTCTATGACTTGAAGGCCTAGAGAAGATGTTTCTTTTATTTGTGTGTTTTGATTGCATGTTCCTGAATGGGCAAACAAGAAACAACTTTGCAAGCTTAGACATAACTCCTTAGCAGAACTTAAAAAAAAGTGAATTCTTCTGCAAAGAGGCTGCAACATTCTGCAACAGATAAACTTGTCAGTTATTCTTTAAAATACAGACAGGGAAATGCAAACCTCATCTAATACCTAAATTTGCTTTGTCTGGCTCATTTTCCCTATTTTCTCACCTCCTTCTCCTTCATTCTTGGCCATGATTCTTTTTCAATGGTAAGAAATGGTCTTTGTGATTGCTCTCATACAGCTATCATGGTCTGGCAATGAAATTCTATGTAGCTCCTGTTTGGCCATCAAGAATCCTTCAAAGAAAGAAAATCCTCCTTCCTGGAAGATCCCGTTTGGAGTATGAGCTTCCTGATCAGGTTTGTCATGACTGACTTCACATTGGAGAAGGACTTATACAATCTCCATGTGTAAATTTAATACTTACAAAGAGGAAAATGTATAAGATGAATATATGACAATGACTAGAGAAAGCTCCAAGAACAGCAGTAGTTAAAGTACATCAGAAGTTAATAACAGTAGTTGTCAAGTAGGAAATATAGGTAAGTGTTGATTTTTTTATCTTGTCATGCATTGTTTTATGCCATACTAAACAAATGTGGAGGCAAGAACTAGATCTTTTGCTTCTGGAAGAATGGACTGATCCAAAGGCTCACAGGTTTATGAGTACTCTCTGAATATGTTTGGAAATAATTCTCAACAGCACTAGCAGTTACCAAGTTTCATCAGTGATGTTTCTTTACCTTATCCACCTATAGGTAGTGCTCCCTACAGCTACATGTTTTTCTCTACCATTGCAGCTCAGGGAAAATTAATATATTTGGCCTATCTTTTTCCTCAAAAGCTAAGAAAGAATGTCTTCCTCCACCTTTTTTCCCTTGGATCTTGCCCTTCAGCTTTTAGAATTGATTTTTTTACTGCAATACTTCGAAGAAACAGACTAAGGATAAGCTGTCAGTGCAAGGATAAGAATAAGAATGAGTGCAATGTGACTATCTCCCTAGGTAACAAAAAAAAAAAAGTATCATATATGTTATAATAAAACCAGCATCTATGTTAACTAAGATGTCTGGAAGTTAAGTTTTTCAATCAATATTCAGCAAGGTTTTTTCTGTGAGGTCAGCAAACTTTGGCAGAGTCTTGTGCACATCGAGAACAAAAAGAGTAAATATAAATGGAAAAGTCTAACACAGAAAATGCAGGCTTTGCTTGCTTTGTAACTGTGGGAATGAAGAGATCAAATGTTATTCTTCTCCTTCCTATCTTTCCAATGGTCAGGTGGAGATATGAAGGGACACCATCTTTCACGTCTGCAAGCATTTATCTTGGTCTAAACCTGTAGTTCAGCTTGGAGACAAATTTACAACATCTTACAGTGGTTGTGTGCTTTAACATGATTTCAAATTACAAGAAGTCACAAACTTACTAGAGGGGTAAGTGTCTGAGAGAAGAAAAGGTGACAAAGGATGTCCACCCATACTATCTTACAACGATATGTACTGTATACATTGTGTCACAAGTCAGACAAAGCTTTGCAGCCTCTCTTGTGCTTTTCCCTTCTCCCACTCTACTGGATCAGATTGCCAACATTTTTTAAAATGACCAGATGAGGAAGCCCCAAAGCATTTCTCTTTCAGTTATAATACAGCAAAACATATTGCAAGCTTTAATAAAAATGGGTTTGGAAATTGCACTTTTTAGATTTAAAAAGCTTTTTATATCTCCGCGTGTTTCTCTTGCAAATTTTTTGTCTATTTGTCTATTTGTATTGAGCAAGAAAGTGTAAACTCGAAACTAAAGCAGGATACTACTCAATTCATTTTTCTTTCTGACGAGGTTATATTCTTGTACACTGAAGTGCCCTAAATTCAGAAAGAACTCAAATTACCGTGAGATACCATTTTTAACAATGGACCATTAAGTTTGAAAAGCCATTTGGCAGTAAATGTATTTTACTAAAATATTGTCCAGAGAGAGACATCTGTTAGGATTAGAAATGAATTAGCATAAGTTCTTTATAACTCAGAGAGTATAATATATGTCATTTGAAAGGATTCAAAAGTGGAGGAAGGAAGAAGTCATCTTCTATTACATTAATCTAAACAAAAACCTAATTGCAAAAATAGCCAAGAGCATTCAGCTGCAGTGTTGTGGTAGTGGCACCAGTAATGTTATCAGTTCAGAAATGTGAGGGTGTAGAGAATACAAAGAGCCTGAAGCGCGAGGAAATATCAGCCCACTTTCTTTTCGTATGCAAGATGTCTAAACAGATGTAGGTCAACACAGTAGATATGTTTCCACAAAATTAGCTGCACACCCACAGCAAATCTCATTCACACAGCATTTCAAGAAGCTGTGCTTATAAAGAACAGTTCAGAATATCAGAGTCAGTGAGGAAAAAAAAAGCTATTTTCTATAGAAAGCTCATCTTTTTGTGAAGCTTTTTCAAGAGATGTCTTAATTTTTTTACTGTTTCCAGTTTCAGGTAGCTGGATCTTTTGACCACTTTCAGAAACCACCAGATGTTTACCAGTCAAAATGTATTGCTTTTTTGCCTAAAAACAAGTGTTTGCTGAAATGCAGAATCAATAATTTTCTTTTGCTTTTGTCAAACAAGCATTATCCCAAGAGGAAAGTATGTACTTCCATGGAGAAATTCTTTAGCTGAGAATGGTTTCAACATTTTTTTTTTTCTGATCAGCTATGCTTTAGAAAGAAAAAGTGAGAAAACATAAATGAAAATCCCTAAAACTGGCTTGCACGAATGCCATAATTGATGCCACATTGTGACTCCCTCAGCAACTGCCTTGTGGTCTCAGAGAATCTAGAAGTGTCTGGAAATGGAGATGCCTTTACTGCGGTAATGGATCAGCCCATAGCAAAGATAACTTTATGGACACCAAGGGTAGTTGGGAGTCATCACCCAATCTTCGGCCAAGTTAAAAGGAATCTGGTCCAAAATGATCACCTCTGCTCCCTGTTTGGACACTGGAGAGAGAAAGGACACCCTCCAGATACCTAAGATAGGTACTTCTTTCTACTGAGAAATATTAGGAAGTGGTTTGATGATAATAATTATGGCTTATTTAGTTTAGAATAATTTCTAAAGACTTAATCATGCTAAATAATGCACAGGACATAATGAGATTTTTTCTGTCAAGTTCCTCATCTTCTTCCCTGTAATGACTGATCTTCTTAAGGAGGTTAGTATTTCAAGAGTCTTTATGAAGACTGATGGGTGAGCAAGATCTGAAATTTTTAAGTAAGTATCACAAATCTTGCACTTCAGAGTCTATTGAAAAAATAGGCATAGGGTGTTTTCAAGAGAAAGCTTTGTCAATTCTTGGATGTGAAAAAATAGTGGCTATATCAATAGTTAACTTTTTTGACTTGTCAAGGTTTGCCAACAGAGCTTTGACATTCCATGTGCATTGCTTGTCGTGTAGCATGTATCACCTCTTTTCCTCACCATCTCGCTTTCATGGTGCTGTCCAGGCCTACTAAGAGTTCGAAACATAATGGTGAAGTAACTGTAGCTTTCTGGAATAAAAATAAGGAACGTATTATCATTTTTTTTTCAGTAGGAAAATAAGTCAAAACAGCCTTAAACACAGAGCCACAAGCCAAGTTTGCATAATAAACAGTAAGGTTGTTCTAAAACATAACTACCACTTTAAGTTTCCCTTTCTGGGTGCCCATGAAGTGTGACATTACCTAAATATACTGCACATCATAAAATGTGAACATCACTCTAGATTCTAAGCTGTAATTTGGGAAAGTATTCCATTCAGGAAAATACTTCAGCATGTACTTAAGTGGTTGGATTTAAATGCATGTTTAAAGCTAAGCATGAACAGAGAGGGAGTTATGTCTGTGCTTAAATACTTTTCTGAATTGCCATCTCAATGATACTGTCTTAAACCCAAGCACATCTGCTAAAATTTCTTAAATTACTTTGGATTCACTTCTGTAAAATAGAGCTCCATTGGTTCAGCTTCATTTTATTCAAAGTAAATCTTTAGTCATCTAAGAAGTTACACCAAGGATGAGGCTGTCCTGACGGAAATTAGGGAAGGGGTGTTTTTTTTTGTCACAAACTTCAGGAAATTTAAATTTGCTGCATTTAAATTCTGTACAGAATGCTTCAAGCATGCCTATGGTGGAAACCAGAGGTAAAACACTTATAAAAAACATCCTAGAGGAAACCAAAATGATTTTCAAGCACATTTAAAATGGTTGGGTTTTTTTTTTGTTTTAAAGACCCTTGAGAATAAAAACATTCAATGTATAGGCTGGCTACTGGAAAAAAGTCTTCTTTTGTTTTTTAGATATATTGGATTTATCTTCCTTATGAAATGTTTTTCATGTTCCCCGTTCTTTTGAGCCCATAGGGATTTTTCAACCTCGTTAAAATGTGCCATCTGCTAGAGACATCCGTTATAAAATTACAACAACATAAACTTATGTGCCTGTTTTATTCTTAGGAGAAACACCAACACCTTGAAGTTTAAAGGAAGTTGCATGCTTTTACAGACTGCCTTTCTTAAATTTTTTTTCATCTACTAAAGCAATATACAAATAAGGCAAGTCCTCACTACTACTGAAAAGATAGAAAATAATTCCCTTTGTGAGGCTATTTAGGTGATATGATTAATTGTATCCCACTTTCCAGTTCAGTAAATGTGAAACTTTTGCTTGGCCCCTTAATTTATCCAGTATGGTATACTTTTTATTACTTTTTTTTTTTTTTAATAAAGGAGATTGTAACTTTACTAATATTGGTTTTTGATTATATGATAGTCAAAAGCTTGTGCAATTTTGCACTAAGGAAGACATTTTGCAGAAGCATGGCTCTTACAAGACCACATATGTGTCAAGGTGTATTTTATTCCATTGTTTTTATACATTCTTCCATGAGATGCAAATAGCACCATGTCCACCACAGGGTGTTAGACAACATAAGCCTATAGAGTTAACTGGAATATTCTTTTTCATATCAGTCAAATAGCTAATCCATAGATTTTTTTTTTTCCTTTTGGCAAAAACTGGCAACAAAGAAATAGATTAAAGTGATAAATCATGGAATGTTCCCTGGTGGTGGTGAATGACGCTAGTTGCAATTATCACAAAAGTCTACTGCAAAGCTTAGATGAGATTTTGCTGTCATATTTTAGCCTCCCAGGCTCCAGCTTCATTGCTTACAATTGTACACATGATTCAGTAATTAAAAAATAAAGCAAATAAAGTTTTGGAGAGACTGAAGAATAAGACATCATCTTCAGTTTACCAGGAGTGGAGGGTGCTCTGCCTCTTTGTAAAGGGGATCATCTCTTTTCAACCTGTTTTCTCTTAGCCTGAGATGTCTCAAAAATGCCATTGACAAAACTCAACAGAATTATTTTCATGGACAGAAAAAGTCACAATGAAAATTGTTATTAAAATTACAACCTAATAAAAAAGAGGAAGACAAGATCCAGATACTCATGTGAGTAGTGGTGGAATAAATAGGGATGGTTAATGCTGAAAAAGACCAGATAGAGAAGGTGATTTTTGTTTTGCCTGGTTTAAAGAAAGGTTCATCCAGTTTAGGTCAGCAATAGCCTAAGGTATGGGGAGGGTACAATGTCTGTATAGGTTCTACATGGAATATGGCATTCATTTTTTAGATGCTGCTTTCTGGCTTCATCCCACCTAATGTTTCACAATTAAGAGATACCTACACTAGCAGTCAGTTGCACTGGTCTTCCTTATAATCACTGGGAAGAGAGGTTGCTGAGATCAGAAACCCTTGCTGGAGACCACTCTTTCCCTTTGGCTATTGAGAGTGCCTTGGGAAAGCAGGTATCTTGGATAAGTGCCTGAAGGTAGGAGAAAACAGAGGGGGCCTTAGGGTGCATCAGAGGAAGGTGTCAAATAGATGTGATGCATTTCTAGGAAACTAATCATCAGTTGTAGAAAGGGGACTAATTCAGAAGCAGTTCCTGAAAACCTTCTGTCTTCAAGCCCAGTCAAGGAGGAAGTTTCTATATCATTCTCTGAGGAAAATAAAAAATGAGGCAAAGGGAATGTAATAATAAAAAAACAGAAGAGTATGTATATCAGGGAAGCAACAATATCTGGCAATGCCAACTTCACCCTGCTGAATTAATGTCACCATTTTCTAACCTGTGCTATGATGGAGTATTTGTTTTAAGAAGGTTTTTCCTGTTTGAGTAAAGACTAAGTAATTATTACAGGAGCAAGGTGTAACACTGTCCATGCAGGAACGAAAGAGAAATGAATTCGCAATAGAAAAAAGAAATACACTTCCTAGCAATAACTAGGATGTCATGCAGCCTCAGCCATGCTCTCTAGAGTACTGTAAGGGAGATGCTTGTATCAACTGGTGCTGGAAGTGGGGAAACATCCAAACAGTGATGACAATGATGGGGTGGTTTTTTTCAGTGCGTGGTTCCTTCCCAGTTGTCTTTGCCTATTGCCTGTTTTCCTTCTGTCTGACCCAAAGCAGTGGACTTGGGGAATAACAAGATTTCAGCCTATATTTTCAGATATTTACACTTATTCTAGGGTACCATCCTGAGAAAATCTTCTAAGCTTTTCTCAAGGGTCGTGAATCTAGGGCTTACACCCAATTCAATGGAGTTAAGGTAAGTAACAGCACAAGGAGGATGAGAGAATGTTGTCCTTCATTCTTTTCTCTCTTCATTCAGTTGGTTCTAAAAATATAAGAATTCCTGTTGTCAGTCCTGGAAAGAAGGTCACATCAGAAAATCAAAATGGTCTCTTTTTTTTATTCTGTCTTATAAAGAATTTTACTTGAAAACTGCCAATATCAGCTGCTTTTCCTCATGGAGGAAGGACTGACAGGCAGAAAGAGATAGGCTTGTTCAGCCTGGAGAAGAAAAGGATCAGAGAGCCCTTGTAACAGTCTTCCAATACCTAAAGGGGCCTACAAGAAATCTGGAGAGGGACTTTTTATAAGGGCATATAGTAACAGGACAAGGGGAAATGGCTTTAAGCAGGCAAAGGGGAGATTTAGATGACATGAGGAAAAAATCTTCCCTGTGAGGCTGGTGAGGAACTGGCACAGATTGCCCAGAGAAACTGTGGCTGCCCCATCCCTGGCAGTGTTCAAGGCCAGGTTGGACGGGGCTTTGATCAACCTGGTGTAGTGGTGGGTGTCCCTACCCGTGGTAGGGGGTTGGAACTGGATGAGCTTTAAGCTCCCTTCCAACCCAAACCATTCTGTGATTCTGTGATTCTATCTCTTAGCCCAGAGTAATACAGCAATAAACCCTTCATAAAAACCCAGGCCCTCAGCAAACCTGAAATAATCCTCTCCCACCTCTTGGGAGTGGAGCATGCACCATTACTGTCAGGAGAACTTCAACTCTCATTTGCCAAGGCTGTGAAATTCACTTTGTCTAAACAGCACAGAAAGCATATTCCTACTTTGTCAGATCTCAGATTCAGCTGCATAAAAAAACTGCAAGGCTTTCACAAATGAAACAAGACACTTTAATTCTATCCGTAGCAATACAAACACGTATACTTCTCTTTTAAGATCGTTTTCCAGTCTCATTGGATAGAGTAAGAAAATGCTAGCCTGATTAGGGAATTTAAAATTTTGACATCCAGTTGCACTAAGTGTGCTAAATTTATGGCAATTAGAGAGGAATCACATTATTTTGCTCTCAAGCAGAACTTAAGCTCAGGGATGCTTGGACTATTATTCCCAAAGGTGACTTTTACAGTGATTTTAAGATGCCAGAGAAAGATGTTCTTATGAAAAAAAAAAAATAAAGGAAAGGATTTAGGGGATGATTTTCTGTTCCTTTTTGCTCTCATGAATTTGTTTTCCTAAAGTTTCTCAAGTCACCAACTGATTCCTTATGAATTCTAGAGCAAACAGGGTTTTACTACCTGTTTTTTCTGTGTAATTTTCCAGCATATTAGTTAGAAAATGTAGCCCACCAATACTTGGTTGTCGTGCCACAATTCAAATACAGACACAGCACTGTTATATGTGCTTGTGTCTGTGAGCCTGTGCTGTGTGAAGCAATGGGCACTGCTGGTGCATCACTCGGGAATGAAAATAATGCTCAGAGAAAAATGCTTGGGTAAAACAGCAGAGTTGATTTCATTGTAAGCTTCATTGGACTGAGACTGACTTATGCTAGTTCTACCACACATTTTTGTGCTATTTTGAACTGGAACTTTTAGCCTAATCAAACTGGAAATTTTTATATTGTTCCTCAAGAGGACCAGAATTTAAAATAGGAAGGAGAGTGTGGAAACTTTGCTGCAGAATTCTGGGTCCCAATGTTGTATTATAGTTTCTATGCTATGACAATAGATGTAAGGTTAATACTGAAATCTGTTGGGTTACATTTTCCTTTTTGTCATGATCTAGCCCTACTTAATTGTCTTTCTGCCAATTAGGAAATTAAGATCAAAATCTCAAAAGTGCCCGCAGACAATTGTTGGACTAAGCTCAGGGAGATATTTAGAAAACAGAAGAAGTTTTTGATTACCCTTAGAATGGAGCTGAGACTTTTCTTTTTGCATTACCAGATGGCATTTGTTCTCACTTGCACAATGCGAGGGAAACTGAAGCTGCCAGGACATTTTCAATGAAACCCAGTACTTTTTAAGGCCTGTATTTGGGAGACTTTCTCTCTTATGAATTATGTGCCATCAGGTTTGCATGGAATGACATGAGAGGATTATCTCATGAGCATGAGAGCTACCCAGATCTCACATTATTCTCAGAGAAGCTGCAGGTGAGCAATGGCCTTGTCCACAGCAGGTCATTTAACCAATACTCTGCCAGAGATAAAAATCAGAACAGATACCAGGTAAAAGTATTGAGGGAGGATCTATCCATCCAAACAGGAAAGCATGATCAGACATTTATGATATGGTTGTTATCACAAATACTTTGTAGCTGCCTCTTATCACAAGTACTTTGTAGCTGCCTCTTTCTCCCCAGTGACTGTAAAAGCAAGTCTGCATGAGCAGTAGTAGTTCAGGCACATATTTGGTGCACTACAACAGCTTTTCATGAGAATGATCATTTCATCATTCTCCTGTCCTCTGGTGTCATTCAAAATGCCTCAGTTCAGCACAGCCTGTAAGTATGTGCTGAACATATTCTTCTTCAGGATCATTTTACTTTTGTCATATTTAACATCAGCATTAAGTACTTTCATAATCAGACATTTCCTTGAATTATAGCTATCTTGGTGCAATTACTAATTGAAGTTAATAGTATTCCTACTGGCTTCCGTTGGTAGTAAACTGTAGGTTTTTATTTTTGAAAACCCTTTCAGGCAGGTATTATCTTTCAATGGTACACATGTTCAATGTCCAACAAGCTAGAGATTTCATTGTCTTGACAACTTGTGATTCCATAACTCCCCATCAGCAACAGATCAAATAAATTACACCCCTCCCCTTGTCCCCCAGCTTTGAATGGACTGCTGTACAATATCAGGGAAAAATTATAACCTTTGCCTGCTCTAAATGCAAGGCAGTTTTAAATTTAGAAGCACATAGAAAGTTATCTACTGCACATGTGGGATTCACCTCTCTAATTTTAGAGATCTGGAAGTTATGCATCTAATATAAGCTAGTTGTCAGAGTCCATATACAATCAGTGGAGAGAGACAGGCACAGACCACTAAGCAGGTAAAATATGTGGGACTGATACTTTTCTAGGATACCTGCTTGTCACCAACAATTATAAAAAGTCAAGCAATTAATTAGGCCAGAAGCCTACGTTTTCAATAGCTAAGATGCAAAGATGAACTTTTATGTAGGCTTCTACCTCTCTTGACTGGGTCCAGAGATAGATAGATAGCCACAGCCTTTCTGCCCTGGATAATAAGGACCTCAGATTGTACTTTGAGCTTCAATATCACATTAGTTGTTAAACTTCACCTTAGACGCAAAGTTAAATCATCTGAATAAAACTCCAAATGTATTAAAAATAATGGTGGATGAAAATCAAACATAATTACATTGATTAAATCAAAATCCCATGTAGTTTTACTTCTCTTATTCCCAATGATGGCTTTAAAAACAGAAAACACAAACGTCACCAATTTTGTTTTATAGCACAAACTTTTTCCTCAGCACTCTCGGTGACTCAGCACCCAAATTACCGTATTTCAATATATGACCCAGTGTAATTAGGACAATATTTTTTTTTTAGCTAGTTGCTACTTTTATGCCATTGATGGGAATCCAGAACTAGTAATTTATCTCCAGTGATGAGAATCTGCCCTCTTTTCACTATTAAATGGCTCATATGTAGCTGTAACTTGAAGCAACAGAGGTTAGAAGACTACGGACTGTTCTTCGGAAATCTCTTTCCTGCCAAATGCCCTCATTTCTGGAATGGCAGATGTTTGCATTTTAAGACCTAGTTTGTTTTATGAGCTTTTGTATTTAATGGCACTTCTGTGCTTGCGCAGAGTATGTGGGAGTTTTTCGGAAGAGCCCAAGGATGAAATTAATCTCTCCTAACTTTAGCCATGTAGAGTTTTGTGTATGATCTAATTTGTTGTTCTTGGCTCCCCTTCTTGTCAGCAGAGAGAGGAGAACATTAATGGGGTTTCAAAGGTATTTCCCAATCCAACCTCAGGATGGGAAGAAGCCCTCCCTGAAGGGACTTTCTGTGTGGCCACCACAGGCTCAGCCTGGACAACTACCTAGCTTAGAAAAGGTGTTTTGGTTTTAAAAAGCTAATGGGAAAATGCATTTTCATAAAAATCAACTTTACATTGCAAATCAGACCCTCTGCTGAACAGGGTGTAGGAAGGCTTCAGGGAAAATTGAGTAAGTTGTTTTGGGTTTTTTTTTACTTGAGGCAGAATCTCCTCACAGATATGTGGGGTGCCAAAACATCAAGCACACACTGGCAGGAGTATAGGTAGATTGAAAAAAAGGCATCCTGTTGCAGGGGGACAAAGGAGTGACAGACAAAGTGTGGGAAGAAATACCATGGAGCACAGAAGGTGTGATGTAGAAAGGAAGCAAAAGCAGCAGTAGACCTACCACTTTCTGCCTTGATATTGTTGACCCAGCTGTGACTGGCAGTTTTTTAAGTTTATATCTTGCCTCAGAGAATAATGCAGTGGAATAGGCAGGGAAGAATGTAAGATGTAGGAAGATACAAGCCACTATAACCTCTTCAGTACCTCCACTCTAGGCCATGGAACAATATTTTGGAACCTCAAGCAGCTTGCTAATTTGCAAATCTTTTACAGTTACACAACCTTGGCAGTGAAGGAGGAATAATCTTGCCTTCCCCATGTCACAAGCTTGTTTGAGCTGTACCTTAACTGACAAGTTCCCAGTCCAACAGCAGAAAAGCATTAAATGATTTGATTTGCAGAGTCAGCACAGCCAACTTCATTACCTTATTAAAAATAGACTGATGCAAAACATCTCCCCAGTGCTCATCCTAGCATCTATGTGGCTGCAAAATGTCATGCAAATTAGATAATTAACTAGGTTTTGCTTCATTAATAGATAAATCAGAGCAATAAGAGTCTTCCTAAATACTAGCTATGCATTTTTCCAAAAATAGAACATTTAATGCAATTATTTTTATTAGATCTTTTGTATGTGAACACAGGATAAAATTATAGTTGCATGTTTATTGTTATTAAAGAATCCCCCTAGCCTCTTTATATCCTTTGGCTCAAAATAGACAGCCGTGTTTGTACTGTAGTTCACGAATTATCAGACTCACATTTTAAATCAAGTCAGATTCCTACTTTCAGACTGTTCCTAGTTATACTGGAGTATGTACA
The DNA here is from genome assembly GCA_024361745.1 of Cacatua alba. Classification (NCBI taxonomy): domain Eukaryota; kingdom Metazoa; phylum Chordata; class Aves; order Psittaciformes; family Cacatuidae; genus Cacatua; species Cacatua alba. The sequence continues at coordinate 31,423 of JANEMJ010029750.1, forward strand.
CCACCCAAGTCTTGGAAAGCAGACGTGGGGACTGTGAGAATGAAGACCTTAGGCCCACTGTAGGAGAGGATCTG
>JANEMJ010029751.1:0-27846 GCA_024361745.1 Cacatua alba
ATTTCCCCTTAGTGAAGCCATGCTGGCTGTCACCAACCACCTCGTTGTTTTTCACGTGCCTTAGCATGCCTTCCAGGGGAATCTGCTCCAAGATTTTGCCAGGCACAGAGGTGAGACTGACTGGTCTGTAGTTCCCTGGCTCTTCCATATTCCCCTTCTTGAAAATGGGGGTTATATTGCCCTTTTTCCAGTGGTCAGGAACTTCACCTGACTGCCACGATTTTTCAAATATGATGGACAGAATGCTCACTATGTTTTGTTCGAGTACAGATATTGAATGAATGTTTGTATTCCTTTCCTTTTTACTGTTTCCTACTTGCCCATCACTGAGTTTTCTATGACAAATGTATGTCAAGATATATAATCTTTCCCATTACTAGAAGATCCAACTGCTCTTACTCTTTCTTTTCAAAGTAACTGATAGTAAATTTTGTATTGAATGAATGGGACAGGCACATCTGAGAATTTGTTCTTTTTACTTATACTTCTTTGTACATTGAACAGATAAACTGAAAGACTCTCTACATTGAAAATCTTTTTCTCAAATCCTGCTCCACTAATGACATTGATCAAGTATTGTTTTAAACAAAGCTTCTAAATCATGTTGCTGGCTGAAATAATATACTACAATGCAGTAATTATATTTCAATGAAGACAATTTCTCTGAAAGTTAGTTAAAATGTTGCAAATGCGATTTGCATAGGCTGAATTTGTTTGAAATCAAACATCTATCTTATCTTGGGTCATTTAACTGAGATTGCCATAAATTAAAACAATACTATAAAGAGTAAATGTTAGAGATAACAACTGCAGCCTTAGAGGAAAGCAACACTTAATTCACCAAAGCAGTTCACAAAATGTGCTTCTCAATAGAATTACTTGTTTATTTGCCACATGCTTTCTGGCACAGTATAAGTCCTATGTCATATAATTTATCTTTTTTCCCAGTCACATAAGTATTATTAACAGGTGTGTCATAATTAAGCTAATAAAACAAGTTCTAATGTATCAGAGTAATGAAAAATGATGCAGCAATCCTTCCTTATAGTGCAGTAATATGTCTGGATAATTTAATAAGCTTATGTTGTATATACTGTGCTCAAAGTATAATTTATGCATATTGGTGTATGTAATCATCTGTATTCCACTTACTAATTCTATTAGTCTTTCTGTTTGAAGGAAGAGCTGAGAAATCATGTTTCTTATAAGTCTTTTTCTGCCATCTTATTTTTTCAGGCTCTCAAGAAGCAGCAAATACTTAAGAAAACACAGAGATTAGAAACAAAGGCAACCCTTGTTTTGGAGTTCCTGCCCGATTCATGAAGCCATTCCCAGGTGGTTAAGGTAATAACAAAAGTAATAAAATGGGTGGAAGTAGCTTGGCATTCAGTGGATACATTCTGGATGATTTAGGATCTGTTGAATCTGAGGTTACCTTATGCCGAGTTTACATTTAACCTAAGTATAAAAAAGCTATTTCTGGATCTATCACCCAAATGAAACATCCATTATACCATTAGAAATGGCCAGAATTGTCAAAATTCCTGATCCAGGATCCAGTGAGGTCAGTTAAATGACTATCATTAATATTAATTTCAATGTCTACAGGGTCAGACTGATAATTGCTACATATACCCGAAATTTGAATTCTTCCTGAAACAAAAAATATCTATAAGAGAAACACAAGAATTGACTAATATAATGGTTAGCTCTGCCAGCTTTTATGTCCCTTTACTCCTACTCCCTTTGTGAACTAGGAAACATAATGTTATGAAATTCTAGACTGTATGAAGCAATACAGAATCTGCTAGAATCAGTCTGAAGTTATTTGAAAGTTTAAAGAATACAGAACCATTGTTTCTGAATTCATAGCTCCCTCTTTCCATATCAGCTACCAATTCTTCTAAATGAATACTCCAAAATTCATGATAAAGAGCATTTTACTCATTGCCTTACTAAATTTGGTGGTATTTCCAATGTGTCTAATCTTCTCATAAATGTAATAATCACAGAATCTTAGAATGGTTGAGGTTGGAAGGGACCACTGGAGGTAATCTAGTCAACCCCATTGCTCAAGCGGGGTCAGCTAGAGCACATTACTCAGGATTGTGTTCAGACAGCGGTTGAATATTTTCAGGGAAGGAAACCCCACAACCTCTCTGGGCAACCTACTCCAATGCTCTGTCACCCTCAAAGTAAAGTTTTTCCTCATGTTCACTTGGAACTTCCTGTGTTTGAATTTATGCCCATTGCCTCTCGTCCTGTTGCCTGGCACCAACAAGAATAACCTGTATGTATCCTCTTGACACCCTTCCTTTGAATACTTACATGCATTGACAAGATCCCCACTGAACCTTCTCTTCTCTAGGCTGAACAGGCCCAGCTTCCCCAGCCTTTCTCCATAAGAGAGATGCTCCAGACTCTAATCATGTTGGTAGACCTTCACTTGTCTTGGTCCAGGAGCTTCATGTCCCTCTTGTACTGAGGAGCCCAGAACTGGACACAGTACTCTTCACCAGGGCAGAGCAGCAGGGAGGATTACCTCCCTCAACCTGCTGGAAGTACTCTTCCTAATGCAGCACAGGACACCATTGGCCTTCTTGGCCACAAGGACACATTGTAAATAACAATTACAAGTGTGGTAGATTACTCAGGAAAGGAGAATATTAAGTAAAGAACACCCTTCCCAGCAGAATTATTCAGACGTAGCCTGACTTACTCATCCACGTTTTCTGACTTGGAGATTTTATTTTTTTCATGATGACAGGTAATTGCTGAATTCTGTTTTTAACATGTTTGCAGGTTATTTTGTTGGTAGCAGTAAAAGAAATCTCCATTTGAACCGTTATTTTCAAATATCAAGGTTTTCACAACGTGAGTTATTCTGCTATTTCTGTAGACAGAACAAACTACTATGGTAGAAATTTAGAAAAGATTTTTCTGTAACAGAAATCTTTATATAAAATTCAGTTACACTAAATATGAAGAATGATTTTTGTTACTTGCTTTAAATTTCAAAGAATAGAGGAGATATCCTTTAATTTGGCAAGGATGTAAAAATTACTTTTATTTAACATTTCATATTGATGGATAAAATGTTCAGTTTTCTGGTGAGGCAGGTTAGAAGGAGAACTGTAGAAGTCATAAAAACTGGCATCTTTGGAACTGTTTAACAATGAAATATTCAGTACTTTCAGCTGATCTGTGTACAGGAAAACAGAAGATCCAACTCACACTGCAGTACTTATAATAAACTTTTTGACAACCTCTATAGAAACCCTATTGCTGACAACATTGTGATTCACTGATCCCTTTAGGGTATCCTTAACGGAATTTTATTTCTTCCTTTGTATTTCTTCTACTACCTTCACTTTGCTAGGCTGATGGGTTCATGCAGGGTTATTCATGTTAGCATTCCCATTCTGACACAGCAGGGTGTCAGAATTCCAGTTAAGGATATAGGATTACTGAACTAACATCTTGAAGAAAACCAGGTTGATGCTCAATTTGGTTGCCTGGGATACCTTTTACTAGCATATCAATTTGTCTAATTAAGGAAAAGGTCAAGAAACTTAGCACATACCTGTTCACTAGACAAATAAACTAGATCTCAGTTCCTCAGATTTATGTATTTTAATAAGTTTAATAGTGGTTTTTTTGCACTAGACAAAGTCCTTGAAATTCTACTTAACAGTTTACTGACAGCATTATAAAGCTGAAAAAGGAATTTTCCTGCCTTGCCTTGTCTTCCCTTGCTTTCTTGAAGGAAATATGATTAGCCTATGAAAGGAATAGGGTAATCAGACAGACAGACAAGTAATACAAACTAAGATGATTTTTAGTTTTCAAATGAGAAGGAGTAACACTGCACTTTTGGTTCTCAGCTTATTTAAGAACTGGAGTAAAGCTTCTGTTTGAGAAATTCTGAGAACTAGGAGCTTTTCTACTATATTGACAGGTAGTCACATAACAGAGACCAAAGATCAAAGGTGTTTCACTGGTTGTCTTTTTGAGGATTAACTCATAAGCAATAAATCAGTATTTACTTTAATACTTATTTCTAACATGTAAATAAATACACAGTTCCACATATAAAAACATGAGCAGAGATGCCAGCGATCGTTCCACCCAAGAGTGCTGAAAGGAACTGGAGGACAAGCTCACCAAGCCACTCTCCATCATTTATCAGCAGTCCTGGTCTAGTGGGCAGGTCCCAGAAGATTGGAAGTTGGCCAGCGTGATGCCTCTCTACAAAAGGGGCAAGAAGGAAGAGCCCAGAAACTACAGCCCTGTCAGCCTGACCTCAGTGCCAGGTAAGGTCATGGAGCAGATGATCCTAAGTGACATCATAAAGCACAGATGGGAAAGCAGGGGGATCAGGCCCAGTCAGCATGGATTCATGAAGGGCAGGTCCTGCTTGACCAACCTGATTTCCTTCTACAACAAGGTGACTCACATGATTGATAAGGGAAAGGCTACGGACATTGTATATTTGGACTTTAGTAAAGCATTTGACACTGTCTCCCACAGCATCCTCCTGGAGAAATTGGATGCTCATGGCCTGGATAGGTATATTCTTTGCTGGGTTAAAAACTGGCTGGATGGCAGAGCCCAAAGAGTGACAGGAAATGGTGTTACATCTAGTTGGTGACTGGTTACTAGTGGTGTCACTCAGAGCTCAGTATTAGGTCCAGTGTTGTTTAGCATCTTCATTGACGATCTCGATGAGGGGATCGAGTGCACCCTCAGTAAATCTGCAGATGACACCAAGCTGGCTGGGAGTATTGATCTGCTGGAGGATATGAAGGCTCTACAGAGGGATCTGGATAGGCTGGATCGATGGGCTGTGACATGCAACGCTATAGGCTTGGGGAAGAGTGGCTGGAAAACTGCCTGGTGGAAAAGGACCTGAGGGTGCTGACTGATACCCAGCTGAACATGAGCCAGGCAGCCAAGAAAGGCAACGGCATCCTGGCCTGTATAAGAAATAGCGCAGCCAGCAGGGCCAGTACCGTCCCCCTGTACTGGGCACTGGTGAGGCCGCATCTTGAATCCTGTGTTTAGTTCTGGGCCCCTCACTACAAGAGAGATACTGAGTTCCTGAAGCATGTCCAGAGAAGGGCAGTGAAGCTGGTGGAGGGTTTGGAGCACAAGTCCTATGAGGAACAGCTGAGAGAACTGGGGTTGTTTAGTCTGGAGAGAAGGCTCAGGGGGTACCTTGTTCCTATCTACAACTAGCTGAAAGGAGGATGGAGCGAGGAGGTGATTGGTCTCTTCTCCCAAGTACCAAGCAATAGGACATGAGGTAACAGCCTCAAGCTGCACCAGGGGAGGTTTAGACTGAATATTAGGAAAAAATTATTCACCAAAATGGTAGTCAGGCACTGGAACAGGCTGTCCAGGGAAGTGGTGGAATCACTGTTCCTGGAAGCGTTCAGAAGCCATGTAGATGAAGCCCTTAGTGACATGGTTTAGTGGTGGACTCGATCTTAAAGATCCGTTCCAACCTAGCTGATTCTATGATTCTATGATCTGTCCTCTGTGAGATGCTTTATTGTACAGGGAAGATCCAGCCATACATCTTGCTCACATTTTCGTAAGTATAGCCCCAACAGAGTGAAAAATACCTGAAATTTACCTCTGTCAAACAGGACCTATGACTTAGTGAATCAATGGCCTTTAAATAACTGAATATATCAAGCAATTCCACTGAATGTAGGACAAAAAATTCCCACTGATGTCTGAAATAGGAAAGTCTTTTTTTTGCCCATTCTTTCATTTGATTTTAACAGGTGTCTCCAACTGTTAACATACATACTTCTAAAGAAAGCTTAAATGCAAACAAAAATATTTTCTTAGCATAAAAGCTGTTTGACTTCAGGATATATGAGTCTGTTATCACCTTATGAGTTATGGTCCATTAACACCTACACTAAAATTCTTTCTGTGTGTTACCTGAGTCTTTGAAATAGAAGATTTATGGCAGATTCCTACTGTATGTGAAACTGGGTTTTGTATAATAGTATAGCAAATATTAGCATAACAAACAAAATAACAAAATAACTTCAGTCAGCAAGAAGCCTCTTGGAGCTTTTATTTTTTTCCCTATGGTATAAGGTTATAGTCTATATTACCCTGTTCCTTCTAATGATTATAAAGTAGTCCATAAAGAGAAATCTGTCCATTCACTCACAGCTGAAGTGGAAACATTTGAATCTTATACCAGAAAGGAATAACGGATGCTGAATCAAATTAACAGTTCTATGTGCTCAATGACTGTGTCTAATATTTTATGACAGCTGGTACCTGACAGTGAGTTATTTAACCTAGTCTCTGCTTCACTAGCTGTGCAATAAGCCTTTTCATGGAACTGAGATTTGCTGAGTAATACAGTTCTTCTATCTTTGCTTCTTATATGAGTTGAAACCATTTCCATTTCTATCACTGCAATACAGATTTGAAAAGAAATAATTGTGTTGTGGCTGAAATGCTTGTAGAAGGTCATCTGTAGGGTAAAAATAAGTTTAGGCAGACAAACCTCCTACAGTGCAACCACAAACATCACAAGCAAGGGAGAAAGTGAGGGGAAAAAAAAAAAAAGGAAAAGAAGTCAAAGAAGTCAGCTTGTCAGCTTCATTTCTCTAAGTCACAATGATGGGAATTGCAAAAGTGTAAGTACTGTAGATACAAATGCAAAGGCAGACTATCCTGAGGGGTCAGAAAAGAAAGGCCTAAATATAATGTGCCTAAATATGTGCTCTGGTTTCGAAAAGGTTCAGCTCCCACTGAGGTTTATAAAAGCTATGAAGTTGCTCAACATTTAAAAAAATAACCAGAATGTATTTTTTCCTGTTAATTTTGAGTACCAAAGCACCTTCTCTGTTGCTTTTATACCCTGTGGTATGGATAAATCAGAAAAAATATAAAAGCTTTCATTATTTTTTACATAGCAGAAGCAGTGGTAGCAACAGAAGCAGAATTTACAGCAACATCAAACATACAGCAATGCTCGTGTGCTCATGAATAGATTTTAAAGTGTTTTACAAAGGGACAGACTCCTCTGAATGTCTAATCCTCTGAATGTCTAGATACTTGGGAAACCCCAGCTTGTTTTTGTTCTGTTGGAGCAGCTGTCTGCTCTTGTTTTTTAAAACTGTTAACAGCAGTGTTAAGTGGCTTTCCTTCTCCCTGTTGTCACTGCTAGAGCATGTTAGTAAATTTTGCTGCAAAGGACTGAAGAATCTTTGGCCCATAGTGTAAAAAGGTTAAATTACATGCAGGTCCTCACAGGGAGACATTTCCATAGATTAGATGGGTTTGTAGCCTCAGAAGCTGCAAATGGGAGACATTATGCACAAAGACACTGGAAACTGGCCAGGTGTACTTGACACCCAATTTCACAGTAAGAAGTTTCTGCTGCTGAAAATTCTAGTTTTCAAAGAGATCCTGTGAGGATATCATATACATGTGTAACTGCTATTGGCTAACCAGCCTCAGACCTAACAGTGAGACTGTCCTACAATACGGTTTTCCCAAATGTTACTGGGAAAGCGTTTAAAATAATTGTTAGATAAATATCAATATTTTCTGTTAATATTGTCATTGTTTCACTTTGGAGATCATTCCTTCACTAATTGCTACTTTTACAACATTATTAAGAAGGTATAAATGTTACTTAAACATGCTTAATTTGTACAACTATAGTCTTTAAAACTTCAATTTTGAGTTCATAATAATTTTAAATATATGTGCATAATTGCAAACTTAAAAAACCTGAACTTTGCAACAGCAGAAAAAAGTAAAGAAATTACAAAATTTTACATTTACTATGGTATGTAAATCAAGATCAAAGTATCTGTTTGAGGTAGTTACAGACATCTAGATGGCTACCTTTGCTATGAAGTGTCTCACTCTGAAATCACTGGCAGTTTATTAGCTTTCATAAGATTTATTAGAGTTTATCTGCATTACTGTTCTGTACCAGGAGGTGCTGGTTTGCTATGATTCCAGCACTCAGACTCTGTGAAGTACCATTTAAAATGCTATATATTAGATATAACATGACTCATAAGATGCTGGGAACCGTGAGATGTGCAGCATCAAATAGGGTTCTGATCAGGGCACAGCACACCATGCGGAACTTGTCTGTGGAAAAGTTTTCCCATTTTGGTCATTTGAGTCATGATACAATTTTTTTAAAAGAAAACAACTCTATTCATTACGCATTTTGTCAAAAAAAAAAAAGGATGTTCACATGTAGAAGATCAGGTTTGAGACCATCTAAGGAACCTGAAGCTGCACAAGTCCATGGGACCTGCTGAGATGCATCCACGACTCCTGAGGGTACTGGCAGATGAAGCTGCGAAGACATCCATCATATATGAGATGTTATGGATCACCTCTCCTATGAAGACAGACTGACAGAACTGGCGCTGTTCAGTCTGAAGAAGAGAAAGCTCTAGGGAGACCTTAGAGAAGCCTTCCAGTCCCTAAAGGGGTGCCTACAAGAAATCTGGAAAGGGTCTTTATAGAAAAGTGTGTAGTGCTAGGACAAAGGGGAATGGTTTTAAAATGAAAGAGGGTAGATTTAGATTAGATATTAGGAAGAAATTCTCCACTACAAGAGTGATGAAGCGCTAGAACAGGATCCCAGTTAAGCTATGGATGTTCCATCTCTGGAAGTGTTGAAGGCCAGGTTGGATGGGGCTTTGAGCCATCTCTTTGGGTCTAGTGGAAGGTGTCCCTTGCCATGGCAGGGGGGTTGGAATGATCTTTAAGGTCCCTTCCAACCCGAAGCATTCTATGATTATGTATGATTCTGTATGTGAACTTCTTTTACATAATGCAGTGACATCCAGATGGTGTAATTGTCAGTAGCTGGTAGCTACCAAGTAGGAGCTACCTGCAGGTACCCCTGTTACTATCAACTGGCTAAATTATCCTGTGACCAAAAGACTCTTCAAAATAATACAGGCCTGAAGGCCAGGTTGTATGTGCAGCCTCGCACAGCACAGAATTGGCCCTACTCAGGTCAACTGCTATGTGAATCATCAACTTGTCAATGGTCTTCCAGTCCTCTGATTGGGAACATGTAAAATTTCCAGAATAAATGTATTGTTTCTTATGATTAATCAAAAGATGGATTTTTTTTTTTTGACCTTCCTTTTTATGCAAAATAAGAAACAAATTTGCCAGTCACATTTTAACAGTAGACAAGTTCCTGTAAAAACAAGCACAAGTAAAAAATCCTTCAATGTCAAGAGTGTATTTATAGAGTAAAAAACCACAAAGCCAAATATCAGTGAAACTGGAGACACTTTTTCAATTAAAAAAGAAAAAAAATTAAAAAATTGGTAGTCTAAGTACAGCTGCTGCTCAACAGAGGTTTCTGTGTTGGCCTGCTTTCCAAAGGTGAATGAAGTTCATCTGGACATTCATCTGAAATACACTGGGCATTCCAGATTACAACGGCAACTCAGATTCCTACCAACACTTTCTACAGGGCATTACTTCTTTTCTGTCTTATCCCATTTTAGTTCCTACCTTTCAAACTGAGTTTTTGAAACACTAGATGTAATTATGAGTCTCACTGTGACAAATGTGTGTCTCTGATTCAAAAGGCATTACCGATGAAACGAGGTTAAACTCAGAATAATGATCTCTGAGGCTGTAAATATTTCATATTGCATGAGATTTGTTCTTCATTCCAGCTTGACTTTTGCCTTTATGTGAAACCATGTCAAATTCCTCTACAACTCTGAACAAAGCACTTTCGTGATAAATTTTCTCTCTTAAGAAAACAGCAGTACATTTTAATGTTTAAAGGTTTAAATTACCTACTAAGCAACAGCAACCCATGAGCTATAAGCACTTATCTTGTTAACTCCGTGATGACACAGTTACTGAGTGAATCAATTCTTAATGTAATCCTATCACACCTCCGAATTCATAAATTACTGCATTACTAAATAAATCCTCATAGAATTATATAATGACTTTTCAGGTGATTTTAATAGATACATTATGATTTATTTTCTAATCATTTTTTGTGTTCATAGTCTTCTGTTTGCAATTAATGATAATTATACTTCAGTTAAATTTTCTCTATTATTTCATTATTATTGCAACATTATGTGAATATTTGTTGAATATATATAGTGGTGACAATACTTATCTTTGAAATAGACCTATTTTTTGCATATATCACTTGAAACACAGTATTTTGCATTTAAACCAAATAGGCAAATAGCAAAAAAAGTTTCATATTTGAGCTTTTACAATTAGTATATTTAAATCTGGGATTCACTTACTAAGTGATTGAAAATTATAAGATGCTTTGTTTCTTTCTGCATCTCTGGAAAATTGAGCTACAGCTGACTAAGTTTCATCTGCATTTGATTTGACCTCCCTGGGATATATCAGTCACAGAAAGTTTTCTAATCTTGGTCACTGATACGGTTTGACCACAAATCTGTTCCAGAGGTAACTTGAAAAGTCAAAGTCAGTGATGAGAAACAACAAAACAAATATTTATAAGACTATAACTGCTGTACAAAAGAAGTAATTCAATACACGTATGAATAGTAAATAACAACAATCCAGTCTGAAGGCAGTAACAGTTTGGTTTCCTTTGGGCTTCCAATAATAATAATTAAAAAAATATGCATCATTAATAGATGCAGGAGAAAAGGTGCTGTTCTTTAGTTTGTCCTGTTTGCTTCTGAGAATTCCCATTTACCTAGACTCACATATCCTGGTTTCAAACTAAAGACCCAAAGCAACCAAGAAATAATTTTCTCAGTAGAATTAATATTTTAGATAAATAAACGCATCTTCAGGAGATTCAAAACTTTCCCTATCAGTTATCAACAAGATTTCTCACAAGTTATTATAAAAAAACCCCTCACATTATTTTTTTATGGGACAGAGACTAAACAAGACCAACTTTTAGCCTCAAAGTTTTCTGTTAAAATACAAACAAGCAAGCAAACCTCCCCATTGTAAATGCAATTTTTGCCAAAATGAATGTTAACCCTTACTTTTATCTAGAAATCCATCTCAATCTTACCTGCAATGAAACTACTGGTGCAGCACAATTAATAATCTCATAAACAATCCAATACTAGAAAAGTGTCATTATTTCAGTCAATTTGCTTTTAAAGAATATGCTTTTATATCTTTACTTTCATAATAATTTTCATCTGAATATATTATAATTGAATTTCTATTCTTCAACTCCAATTCAACTTCAATTTCTTTTTTATGACCTCTTATTAATGAAAAATGAAAAATAAGTATCTATAAAACACAACAAAAATAATACAAAGAAAGACATTCAACTGCAGCATTTGAAATGGTACAATAGTGGTTTTAATAAGAAAATCTAAAACCATAAGAAAGTACAAAATAGGATGTACAATAGTTTTTGGGTTTGGTTTTTTTTTTCCCAGATTTAGTGGTAAGCATACCACCACTATAATATCTATATTAGCATACAAATATATTTATTTACCTTTGTGAAATATGTCCTCCTGTGAATAATGAAATGAAAAGAATTTTAAAATTGCAAAACTCTAGCTGATTAAAATTATGTTGATTAAATTCCTATAATTACAGATTTTTTAGAACAGAACTGTTGTGTTACCATAGTTTTATTAAAATATTCATATTAAAGTGATTTGTGGAACTGTACTAATATCTAGCTCACTACTTGCACTTCTTATTCTGAGTCACTGAGACTGTTTTATTTGGATCATGTAAAAATCACCTTTTCTTCAAATTTCACTTATGTACATATTGAAGTTTAAGCCATGGTTACATTGTGTTCCACTTGTGTGTTTTCAAGAACACTATTAACATATTTTCTTGAACTTTTGTAAACACCTGAAACTGAATTCAGATCATATATCAGATAATAGTAATACAACCTGCAGTGTATCTGAAGGACAAAATCACTTGGTTATGCTGTTATGACTATTTCTGTATAAAGCTCCAGGCCCACAGAAATTAGTTCTGTCCTGTTTATGAATTTAGCATCTTGTCTATGGAAATAATGAAAACCAGTAAGTAGCTCATTAAGTGTTAGATTATATCCAAACATGAGCAAAGACCTCCAGGAAGAGAAAATATTATGATACTGTCCAAGGCAAAGACTTGAATGATAAGTATTTGGTTAAAAAAGAAAAAAGAAAAATCACATTTTTGCTTTCCTAATGTTAGATTTAATATACTAGTAGATTATACAGATATTTCCAAAAGCTTTAGAGTCACTGAATGAAATTACATAAATGGTAAGAGGGATTATGCTCCAAGGTAGCCCACATTTACTCAATCAGGTCATTTACTGAGTAAACGATAATTAGCCCAAAATCATGTAAAAGGTTTTATGATACTACTTCTGTAGTCTTTAATCCTAGATAGAGAAAAGAAAGAAGCTCTATGCATATGTGCATACACCTTAAGTTAGAGCTCATTTGGACTGGCAGGAACCTTGTAAACTTCAACGGGGACAAATGCAAATTCGTGCCCCGGGGAACGAAGACCTCCTGCAAGCAAAGCAGACAGCTCTGGGAGCAGCTCTGTGGAAAAGCACCTAGGGGGAGGTCTGTGTCTGAATGTGAGTCAGCAGTGTGCCCTGGCACCAGGAAAGGTCAATAGCCTCCCAGGCTGTATGAACAGAAGCATTGCCAGTAGTGATGGGAAGTGATCATCCACATTCCTACTCACAACTTGTCAAATCTACTCTAGATGCTGTACTCTGTTTTGGGCTGCACAGTACAAGGACATTTACAAACAGGAGCAAGTTCAGCAGTAGCCATTAAGATGGTCAGAGATGGAGCACTTGCTCTGCTAGCACCGGGTATCAGGCCAGTCCAGCCTGGAGAAAAGATGCCTTCAGGGGACCATTCAGCAGCATCCACCAAGACTTCACAGAAGTGCTTGGTGAGAGGATGAGTGATGACAGGCATAAACTGAAAAAAAGAGAGCTAAATATAAGAAGAAACTTTCAGCTATGAGGACAGTCAAGCAGTGGAGCCCAGAGAAGCTCTGCATTATCCATCCTTGGAAGTTTTCAAGACCTGACTAGATACAGCCCTGAGCAACCTGGTCTGATGTTTTAACTGATTTGGTTTTGAGCAGAAAGTTGCACTAAAGAGGTAAACTAATAATCTGAGTTCTTCAGTAGCTAAAGAAATATATCAGAGTCATGAATGCACAAAACAATTTTTACAGCTATATGTAATCTGAAGAGATTTGGTGAATATGTTTGCTTTGAATAAACCTGAAAAATCAGATTTTTGTTCAGAATTTTGAATATTTTTTGCCTTGGCAAAGGAAAGATATTCACAGGGATCTCCATTGTTTCTCTGGCAACATTTGACAGTAGGGTGTGAATTACTTTCTGTTTCATTAAAAAAAAGCAAACAACAACCCAGCAATAAACAAAAATCTCCAAACACTAGATTTTATCAAAGCAATATTCTACAGAAGCCAAATTTCTGCATTCAGAAGAGGCATGGAGCTCTTAATAAAAAGAAGTTTTTAACTAATGTCATGATGCCAAAAAGTGAACAGTATGTATTATAGGGAATATTAATAAGAGTGAAATTCAAATGTCATATAAGAATAAGATCCAAAACTTTCTTCAGGAGTGTTCCATTCAGTGCTCTGATTCAGTATTGAGAGAGTATGACAGAAGTTCTCCTTCTACCCTGTTGTAGGCAAAGAAGTCACTTAAATCGTGAATGCTAACAGGATAATTATGTATATGTGTGGGTAAGTGAATGTCCAAAATTGAATTTCTGAATTCTCAAGCAGAAGCCTTGTACTTGGTAGCTGGTACGGGTACAGTCTGTCTGTAATATTGATACTGCTTGGATTAAACAATAATGGTATGTCCTGAACCACCAGTTAGGAAGGTAATCACACATTACGCTTTTTCAATGTAGAAAGTTTCACTATTTAATCTGCTTAATCAACCTGTCAGTTTCAGCGAATGTTCCTGGAGATTTTTATATCTGTGACATATGTAGAATGGCAATATCTATCTATCTGAAAAGCAGAAAAAAATGTGATTGACATGAATTCAGGACAGTTGTAATACAAGAAATACTTGATCTAACTTCAAAGTACCATTTGTACCATATCACAAAAGATCATAATTTTCTCTAAAGAGATTAGTAACGTGAGATTCTTCATGTCTGCACATAACTCCTAATTGAAGAAAACTGTTCTTGTTAAATGACATTTAAACAATTTTATTTTTTTAAATTTCTTCATAACTAATAATATTTTAAAAATTTGGTAGGGAATGAAGATGTAACTTACAGAGGTATTTTCAAAATTAATTTCATGTTCCAAATAGTGGTATTAGACTACTAATAAAGCGCAATTCCCCTCTGCATGAATGTCACCATTAATTTTGCTAAATATTATAAAACCAGCCTAATAGATGTAGAACTCAACCCTGAAGTCTTTTCAGTCTGAAACTTGGCCAACAAATTGTGTTAAGATATTCAGTTTTGTTTTAATGTTGATTTAAATACAATACCTTAATGCTCATGCTAAATGCTACAAAATGCTTTGTATTTATTTTCAATTTAAAGGGATAAATGGATAAAATGATAGGGAACATACTATTGAATGAAATCGGTGTAGCCATCCAAATGTACAAAATACTGCAGGGACAAGGTCTGAACATCTAAGAGAAAAATAATTTTCTCCAAGTTCTTTGGGAGGTATGATTACTTTAAATAGAAACACAAAGCTGAATTAAGACATATCTTCAGTTGAAGAACTGATGGTGGAGGATATTTGCATTCTTTTTTTTTCTTTTACAAGACCATTTCAAAATTGCTTCCTTTAAAGGACTGTTTCAATAAAATGTCACTATAGTTACTGAGTTTTCACCAACATGAACTAGCTGCTCACACATAATAATATCAAGTGTATGCTCAAGATGTGTGTGAAGGGAATGCTCAAGAGTGTGTATGAAGGGACTGATGAAATGCTCAAGAGTGTGTATGAAGGGAATCTTTCTGTAGTCATCAAAGAACTGCAAAAATGTAACGACTAAAACTAAGGAGCATCCTGAGCCCATGGTGTTGCCATTTTGGGGCTTTCTAAACAAAGACACAGAGTCTAGTTTAAAAAAGAGACATTGTTTATTCTGCACCGGGTACTTGGTGGAAATCTCCACAAATCAAGCACTCCGATTATTGTAACTTTAAGCTATTTATACATTTTGACAAATAAACAAACCAATCTCCACTGGTTGAGAATTACACAACTTTTTCATTAATTAGTATTTCACCCCTTATTGGTTAAAGGTCCCTCTCACCTCTCACGCTAATCAGACAGGCATGCTCCATCTTTTCTTTTGAGTTGGTGGGTTTCTTGAGCAGGTTGGCCATAAATTGGTGGTCATGCTGCCCCCTGCCAGAATTAAATACCTTTTACCTAATTACTGCCCATTTTCTTCTGGGTAGTCATCCAAGGGTTGGGGCTTGATGTTTCTTGTTACCAGTTGTGACCCATCACCCAGAGAAGCACCATGGATGCCCTTTGTTTAGAGAAGTCTTTGTATTTTACCCAGATTAGCATCTTTGTAATTTCTGAATTACTGATTGGATTGCCATTGTTTCGCGAGGTGCTGCAAGCATCAACGATGTGGTCGTAGTTATTTTGCTTTCTGGAATGCAACTGTGTTTATCACATCCAAAAACATGTGTGTTTATACAGAACTTCATAAGCATCCTGATCATTACAATTCACCTTCAAACAAAGCTAGCTGACGTGTCAATCATAAAGGTTTACCCTATTTCAGCAGTAAATGATAGTGATGTGATTGATGAGTCCTGTGAAGACCTGAAAAGACACTCATTAAACCAACAAGTACTATTTTGATTGATTGTGAAAAATAAAGAAAAACACCCTTCAAGAACTAATGCAAAGCAACTGTGTAGGATTGAAAAATAACTTTTATTTTAATTGCATTATTCTAATAATTCTTATTGCCAACATAATTTTACCTAAAATCCACAACTTTCAGCACCAAGCATTGTCTTAGCTGAAAGAGAAGAATCTGGATACTTTTGGGAATAAAGTGACACTATCAGCCTTCAAGGCAAAACATTCACTTTGTGACTTCACCACGTTTAGCACATATGTTTAAATGTTTGATGGAGGGGGGAAAAAAAAAGATGTGAATAAAAACTAGGTAAAGTTGGTAATGTGGCAAATACCACTCAGCATTTGTAGAAAGCCCCTTTGGAATGTAAAATGGCAGTGCAGAGGCAAGGACAAAGGTCTCCCTTTTCCACAGTTAAGTACTTGTCTCCCTGATCTTTACAGAAGATTCACCTGCCTTTAAGCTTTTGAGGTCTTGTACTACTTCAATAGGAGCAGTCAGCTCTCACTCCCACTTCCACTTCCCTCAGCTGTGTTTGAAATCCTTTCCATTGAAATAACCATTCAACCCAATTTCTCTGCCTCCTGGACAGTCACTGAAGCAAAGAGTACATTTTAGTGAGCGGCATCACCCACTCCTCTGCAGCTGAATTTTACGCAGAAAGCATCTTTGGCTTTTTATACCTTACATTTGATTTGTTTCTTTCTAAGATTTAAGTGTACCCTGCTGGGTGAACCCATATACTGGATTATGTTCTCAATGGAATATGAACCTACTTTTTAAAATCCTAATGCACTTAAGGATAAAACAAGCATCATCATGTTCACCCTTGCTGAAATGGCAACACCTCTAGGATAGTGTTTTAAAAAAGACATAGCTTCCCCATTCATTAAAGCTTTTATACCTTTGGGGGCAGCTGCTGTTTGGTGTTTTGTTATTGTTTTCTCTTGTTCATTTTTTTTCTTAGTTTTGTGGACCATTTTGTTTGCTCTGTGTACATAAATGTAAACTAAATGGCACTTTGCACGCTTATGTGGGATTTTTGGACCTCTTCCTAAAAGACTTTGCTCCCTAGAAGATTAATAATGCAACATATAACTTAATTCCTGTGAAACAGGTATCTGGATTGTACTTCTAGGGTTATAAACCTGCAGCTACATGTTGTGTTGCTCAGCTCCTAAAAATACCCGGTTCATTGTCTTCTTCATCCAACATAAGTTCAAGCTCTCATTTCCCATGATGGAGGAAGAACATGAAGACATTATTTTCCCTTTGTGTAAAATCGTTCACGGTATAAAAATTAGAAAAAAATCAATACTTAGTAGACCTGAGATAATGTGATTTAGTAGCTGAAGTGATTCGAGCATGCACCAGGAAGAAGAGATATTAGGTTTTGATGACTATATTCAGGCTTTTGATATTAAGTATATATAAGATAAATATGCAATTTTTGGTGTCAAAGAAGAGAGTCTGGGGTTCTCATTAAAAAGAAAAACTATTAAGTTATAATCATATTCAATTTTTCTTGCTCTGTGGATTGGAAAATCTTGAATTATTTTCAGTAAGCCTGTAATCTGATGGATAGGGCATGCCTCAGCTTTTTCAGAGTGCATAGAGAAGGGAAAGGAAAGGAAGATAATGCAACTCCATTCCCCCAGGCAGAAAAGAGAAACGATTATGGATAAAAATGGTTTAAAATAGGTTTTTGCTGTACTCATATTTCAATAGAAATGAATAGTATCACTGCATTGCTCAAGCTATTTTTTTTTTTCTGTTGGGGTCTTGGAATTCAGGAGTTCACTGGGATAGCTATCTCAGTGAGTTCTGCAATATCTTTCATCTGCTGATCATCCTTAAATATGAGGAAAGAATTAAAAATTTCAAATAAACTATAAATAATTATCTCTAGAATTTTAAGACAGAATTGCAACAAAACAGCGATTCCCTGTAGTTTCTGTACGGGGATGTTTCTGAACCTAGATAGGATTATCTTAGATTTCAAAACTGGACACAAATGTCTATATTCTCCCTAGCTCATTCTTTAGGCGTTTAAATACTTCAGCTGTATCTGACCCTAAGTGGTTTGCCCAAGGCTAACAGCAAGTTAGTGGCAGAGTTTGGATTACACTTTAGAAATTGCTGATCACCTGCCTCATGATCAATCCATCAAATGAGGCTGAATAGAAAAACGCATCTCCAGCTGTTACAGAACACATGCTGTTGTAAGAATTAAAAGGAACCAGCTGCCTATAGCCCCTGGGAAATTTGAATAGACCTACATTTTTCCACACAATCATACTGTAATTACATGTCACCCCAGGTGTTCTCAATATGATTACCCCCCATAAAACTATAAGCGAAGCATGAGACAGCTCATACAGCTGCAGGAAAAATAATGAAGCAGCAGTGTTTCTCTTTTTCTGTGTGTGCTGGTTTGGTGCTGTTTATATAGCCAATCTGTTCCCTGGGACTGCTGAGGGAGCTCTTATGGTCCCAGGCATCCAGGGACCACAGATGCTGACCTATAGTAACTAGAACATGGAATCAAGCTGCTTTTTTTGACAAAGATATCTATCATATATTTACTTTGAAAGCCATTCTGAAAGGTACAAACCCTTTAAGAGAAGAACATGCCAAGATGAGACAGCTGGAAGATACAGGGAATGAGATGTTTATTATTTCCAGTAATTTCAAAGACATAACGTTCCATATCTACACAAAAAGGCATGTACACTTTAAAAATATTGTAGCCTATGTATGCCTCTACACTGAAACTTAGGAGGTTCTGAACTATCATATACTGATTGCGATTCCCCAAAAAGTGTCCTACGGCCCAGATAGCTACATATTTTGCAGTTCAGTTTGGTTTGTGTTTTTTTCAGGGGTTTTTTTCTGGGGTTTTGGGGAGTTGTTTTTTTCGTTTTGTTTTTGTTTTGGTGAGAATTCTAACCAAAGAGCAAGGACTTAATCTTTTAAAAGATACAATTTGTAAGGTAGAGGAGAAAGTGACTGGCATATTTCTAAGGGAAGACTGGTTTTTCGAATCATGTTAAATCTCATTAGGCAAGAAACAGCCATTTCCAAGGTAAAATGACTGAGGCAGAGGTCTTTATATAAAGTTCAACTTAGTAGCTGCTCTCTGTTGCAAAATTTGAATAGGCACTGAAGAACTACCGATGCTTCATTGAGTATTATAGTATCTGTTTTCCACTTGTGAAATCAACCCATGATCACTTAAGATTCAGTTGTCAGTGTGCTAAAATTTATCAAGGCTCGTAAGTCAGGGAAGACTATCATATGAGGCAACTATGCAATGCAAAGTGCTTTTTGGTAGAGGAAGAAACATGATTCATTCCCTTCTAAAACTTTTTAAGGACACAGATGCAGACATTGTCAGAAAATGCAGCATAGGCAGTTTATATGAGATGAAGTCAACAAAGTCAGCATTTAGGGCTCTTCTGCAATTCTTTAACTAGTTAGCCAGTTTGCTGCAGAAACTTTCAGTGTAAACTGAGGAGATGCCTTCATAGCTTTCAAGCTAAACATGAGCAGTTCCATGAAGTCATAAGGATGTTGTACATACACAGATCTGCAATCACGCAGATACTTTAGTGATTGATAACTGGATTCCATTCCTACTTCCTAACCCAAATACCTACTCTTCCCTTAAATGTCAAATTGAACATGGACAGTTCTGAACTGTCCTTCCAGGAACTCCTAAAACACAGATGTGTGGATGAAAATAAGGGTATGATAGACTGGTGATTTTTGCTAACTTGACACACTCCTAGACCTCTTGTATTGAAGACACTAAGGCTTGTATTTATCAAATGGCACAGTGAGGGCCAGGGACCCAAGGGTGAATTCCAAGGGGTTCAGTAGGGAAGGGCTTGGCAGCCAGCGCAGGCCCAGCCGCAGGCATCAGGCACCTCCCTGGGAATGCGAACAGAGGCCAGGCTGGGAACTGGGCTTAGGGGTGGGTCCAGCTCAGTGGGGCTCATGGCCAGGAAAGGCAGGGCTGTGGGGAACTGGAGACCTGCCCTGCTGTGGCATCCCTGGGGCAAGTGCTGACGGCTGTATGGGGGCTGAAATGGGAACCTGGGCTGTGGGCAAGGTGGAGGGAACCTTGTGGAGGCTAGGCAGGGCTGTTGGTGTCCTCAGAGCCTTGACAATTATTATGAACCACAATGGCCACATTCCTCTGTACTTTGTTAAGTTTTGTTATAACGACAGAAGCTCTATCTTTTTTCTTTTTTTTTTGGACCTGGAGGAGTTAGCAAAAGTAAAACGCAAATTAAGCGCTTTGATTTTAATTACATAATAAAAGCATGTAGGCTGCGTGAAGACCTCATAGCAGCCTTCCAGTATCTGAAAGAGGCCTACAAGGATGCTGGGTAGCGACTGTTCATCAGGGGCTGTAGTGATAGGACAAGGGGTAATGGGTTTAAAAATAAAGAGGGGAAGATCAGGTTAGATGTAAGGAAGAAGTTCTTTACTGTGAGGGTGGTGAGGCACTGGAATGGGTTGCCCAAAGAAGTGGTGAATACTCCATCCCTGGCGCTGTTCAAGGCCAGGTTGGACACAGCCTTAGGCAACATGGTTTAGTGTGAGGCGAACCCTGCCTATGGCAGGGAGGTTGGAACTAGATGATCTTAAGGTCCTTTCCAACCGTAACTATTTTATGATTCTATGATTCTAAGATCAAAGCATGTTTGTGGGAGCTACAGAAATATAGGTGTTTACCCTTGCTATGAACTGTCTCACTCTGAAAGAGGGGTTGGAACTAGATGATCTTAAGGTCTTCTATGTAATTTCAGTAATAAAAAGGGAATAATGCAGCAGTGTACACAGTATGAAGAATAGTTCCCTAAGCTTTCTTCAAAGCATTTATTATTAGAATTTACATCAAAACAGTTAAAAAGATTGACACATAAGGGTTTGGTTTTTGGTTGGTTTTGGTTTTTGGTGTTGTTTTTTTTTTTTTTGTGTCAGCACAGCTTTCTAAGGAAATTATTCACCACATGGTCTTTCCTATTTGTAGGAAACAACGGTAAGGGATTTATTTTTTTTTTTAATCCTTTTAACTTGAGTAGTAGGATTATAAAATTCCTGATCCTAAATGTACTAAATAATATTTTTGAACATCCCAGAGACCTGGGTGACAGTATCTAAAGTATCACTGATACGCACCATATAAATAATTGTGGTAGGTGCCTTAACACTGGAATTGATGCAAGTAATAAAAATTATTATCCTTTTAAATATAGGTTATTAAACTTTTGAAACCCTTTCCTTTGCAAATCATTTTTATTTTTACATTAACATAAACTACACAGTGGCACCTCAGTATGAAATATTTTAAAGGCTTCTTAATTCAGCACACTGATTAAAAGGGAAGCTGAATCACTGAAGTAGAGAGCTCCTGGAAGAAATACTGTATTCCTAATTAGTTTCTGACCGTATATTAGACATTTCTGCTTACAAAATAAGTTACTCACTATATTTTATTATGCGGACTATAAATGGTATGAACTATATTTGATTTTGTAGTGAAATTCTCTTGAAAAAGTATTCTGACATTTGAAAAATATCTATAACCATAAAATCATGTTGGAACAGGTTTATCAGCCACCATTCAATCTCTATTCAAATTACCACCGATGGGCTCCCCACCACCAAGCACTTCCTTTATTTTTTTCTATATTTATTCAATACAAAACATCTTGTCTATTTGTCTTTTGAAATGTATTGTTTTCTTTCCTTTCTTTCCCCAAGGTATTGGCAGTAGTTGGTATAGCCTGACTCTAGAAGACGAACAAACTCGGGGAATTCACGTGAGTCTTTGTCCTTTTTAAACCTTTTTCCTTTTTAAAAGGAAGATGTATAAAGCCCTGTGTTCCACCCTTAGTCTTCACATCTTACTGGATTTGCAATTGTATGAAGCAGAAGGGGGCAAGACAATGACCTGCAAAGCTCCTACTTATTGCACATTACAGGTTCATGGAATTAAAATGAAGAGAAAAACAAGACATAAAATGGGGACTCATCAGTTGTGACAAGAACAGAATGCGTTATGCATATCAATGCATATGTTTATGAATATTACTGATCCATAAATAAAATTTAGCTATGAAGATAAATAAACAAATGGGGGTAACATATTACTAACACAGATAAGGAACGTTAATATCATTATGTAAGGAATGAATCTGAAATTTGCATATGAAAAGTAAACATTATCTAGATACAAGAGGCAAAGAGGGTAACAGGTGTAGAGAAATGCTGTGAGAATAACAGAGGGAAACAACCATATGACAAAGGCCTGTACTGACCTAACCACACAAGCAAACAAACAAACAAACACAAAAAGAGGAAATATTAATTTTCTCCATATATTAATACAGGGAAAAAAAAGTAGTGGGGGATAAAGACTTATTTAAAGATAATATTAATTCAGAAGGAATGAGCATGAATTAGCTATGAAGAAGTCTGGGCCTGTAACATGACTGGTTTCTGACCTCTATTAGCATGGGTCCTGAAAAATCTTCCAAAAGTTTTCTTGTCATCATTAGTCTTAGCTGATATTAACCTTAAGTTTAGTAAATCAGCTAATTATGAAAGATTTCAATATTCGTTACTCAACAATGAAGGCTTTCTCCTCCAATCCTAATTTTTCAAAATATTTTTAAGATTAATTGGAACATGTATTGTGAATTCTTAGATTGCAAATACCAATTGCTAAGGTAAATGATATACTAGTACAACAAGGAGAGACATTTCATTCTTCAAGTAGTGTAGTTCTGATTTGAACATATAGCGTGTGGGTGCAGGAACCTGTCGTGGAGATCAATGTTGTGGAAATGTAGATGGATGGAAAAGACAGAAACTAATGTTATGTGTTAATAAAGAAGGAGTTTCTTGAGGCAACAGCAGATCCTCTTATGTATCCTAAAAAAAAAAAAAAACAAACCCAAAAAAAACACCCAACGGATTCCTGAAAACCTAGATTGGCTGCTTCTGCTATTGTCATCAAAGTAATCAAAGTAGAGGCTTGGATAAAGATTAGTGTATGAGTGAAAAGAATTTTGTCTCATTAATTTGATTTCCTAGTAACAGTCAAAATAACAGGACAAACTCCAGAAATTTCCCTAGGCTTTCTCTCGTAAGCTGTTTCCCTTCTCTTCTTCCTTCCTTTTTGTGGCATCAATGGCTGTCTTCCAACCTACATTTTTCTATGACTGTATGACTGTCATTTAGTCTAACATTTATATCGCTTTAGTCCAATGGCAAATTTATCGTCAAGTACGCTTTAGAAATGAACCAAACTTTGCCTGAGAAACACTAGTTAATAGTAAGCTAAAAGAAGAACAACCAGAAAAAAAAAACAAAAACCCAGAACTAAGTGTTAATATCCAGACAGACTACTGCAAGTGCGATAATGAAGAAGTGTGCTTTTGACATTACAGCATACAAATTCCTTCCAGTTACTGTCTGGCAAACTCATTGTTTTGTCATTAACTCAAAACCACCCATGTGGGATGATCTAAATACAACGCTCAACAGAAGCAATTAAGAGTCCAAGCACAAAGAAAGAGTTTCCAAGAGATTATCTGGTTATGATTATTAAAAAATGATGAATGCAAAATCCAAACAATGTGTATAAAAACTTCCACAGTAATAGCAGACGATCATTTTCTTTAAACCCCCCCCCCCCAACACTTAATTCCTTTCATTCACAATTGCAGCTTGCTTGCTTGTTGGTGACACCTCTCTTAAAGTGACCTCCTCTGGACTCCCTGTCAGCTCAATAGACTGCTTTTCTGACTCATCTGTTGTCTACTGATCCATCTCTGGATTCCATTTGAAAAACAACAACAAAAAAAGCCCCCAAAAATCCATGGACTTGTGCCCCAAATAGGAGCCAGAGCATGCTCCAATATATGTCCAGTAAAGATAAGAGAACTAGAATAAGCATCACCTGGCACTAGAAAATTAGTCTGGGCAGTGTAAGAAAATGTGGAATGTGAGAGTATCTGGTTAGTTAAGTTTTCTGCTTAAGGACTACTTAGTATAAAAGAAGTAACAAGTAACAAAGAAAGTGATAAATTAAACGCACAGATACACAAACCTGAGGAGCAGGTGATAACAGACAATACCAAAGACAAGAACTCTTCACCGGCTGATTGATGGGCCATCAAGAAAACACTCAGGCATAGCCTTGAAGGGAGCTGACCTGAACTCTGTAACTGATAAGAAAGCGGAAAGACGATTAGCATGAATATTACGGGATAGTAGAGGGATCCCTGTGGAACATAATGACACTTACCACGGGCTACCAGAAGAGGCTTGCGGAACTGTGAAAAACTTATTACTAGGCTGTTTAAGGGGAGGGCCAAAGGTGGGGAAAGAGGGAATCAGGGCAGATTGGGAGGCACAAGTGTGGGAAAATAGGGAGGAGGAAGGATTTAAGTGGCAGGTCACATGCAAGCAGGCACAAGTATGCTTGTATAACTAAGCCCTACACCTGATCACTGCTATCTATCCTATCTTCTCATTAAATCTTTTTATTCTATCTTTGAATGCTGCAACGTTTATGTGCCAGCAACTGGGGGGCGACAGGGTATGTTTTCCCTTAGTGATTTTAAGGCAGTGTAGGCGTATTTCTCATTCGTTAGCAAATTTCAAGTTGAACAAGTAAGAGGAGAGCCTGTTTCTGGTAAGAATCAAAGTCTGGGTCGGTAAGGGTGCTCACAGTCCAAGCATCAACATTAAGTAGACAGAGCCATTGACAGTATTTGAGAGATCTACAACTATTGGGGTACTTGTGAGTCAAGAGTGTGAGCATGTTCATCTGTTTGCCAGTGAACATCATGCTGGACTAGCCAGCGAGTAGGAGGAGCCCTGTATACTGGATATGAAAGCCCAGGATGGGCAGGGTTACTAGACAGGCTGCGAGCCCATGCTGGTAGTTGAGGGATCCACAGATAGGGGTGCACTTGTGAACCTAGAGGGTGCAGGTGTGTGCTTTCACTAGCAAACCTCAATCCTGATCAGGCAGAGAGGAGGATCAGGACTTTGGCATCCCCACTTAAGTTTAACATGAGTCTTAGTGTCTGTGTTGGTGTTATTAGAGGCAGCATTCTGTGGCACTAGGTGTTGCCAGCTGTGTTAGTGTCCTCTATGTGAGCGTGTGTGTGTGCGCTTCTCTGCAATACATGCTCAGCATCCCTGATGGACAAATCTTCAAATGGGAAAACAGCAGCCACGTCCATTGACCTGGGAGAGAGACTGCAGGTCTCTGGGTGCACCCGGCTGGCATGTGGTGGCTTTACAACTTCCTATCACAGACAGAGCCTCTTAGGACCTCAAGCTGCTTATTAAGGCTTATTAAGCATACAGATTTCAGCATTTTGCAGCTCTCCTGAATTCAACGTGCTAATTTCTTTCTAAGTGTTATTAAACTCTACAGAAACTGGAAGCTGTCTTTGGCAATAACAAAATTCTTCTGTCCTACTTTACACTGCTATGTTAGAATAAAATAAATCATACCCTACAAGTGCTTTTTTTCCCCACTATTAACTATGAAGTGAGTCTGGAACGATTATTACAGACATGAACATTTCTACTTTAGATGTCTGTTTTTGATTAGATGAATCCCACTGTCACCAAATAGATTCTGCCCTTGGAGCTCTCTCAAGGTTGAATGAGGGAAGAAAAACACACCAATTGATGTGTTTGCAAGCTCAGTGTTACACTGTTAAAGAAAAAATGCTAAGCAAGCGACCACCTGAGAACTACAGGTATATTTTAAGAACTCTTTAGTAGAGATTTTTATTGTCTGGAATAAGGCTGCATATCACATATTAACTGTGTCCTTATGTAGAGTTTTAATAATAGGGCTGCCCTAGTGCATGAAATTTTCTTTCACTTAATCTGTAATTTATATGCAAGCATGTCTGTTCCCACTTTACACAGTAGTTAGAATAATATTTAATTTATTGACATTTTGTATTCACATATAAATCCTCCTTGTCATGGTATCAGATCTAGTTGTATTTTTGACCTCTACAAGAGTCAAGACCTGCAGGACAGAGGGACTGCATGTTATCTTTGACCTAATCCTTTTACTGAACTTTATGTGATTAAATAATAGGTGTAAATAGCTTTAAGGCCCACAAGCTTTCTCAGAGCTGTAACGAATTGTTTAATACAGTAATCTGAAACAGCCTTTGCCAAATAAAATATTGTTTGAATTTAAAATGGGAATAATAAAAAGGAGGTTCCAATACAATAAAAGATTCATTGCATATCCTTCTTACCTGAACACTTACACAGCCAAACTTATCTGAAGATCTCAGGTGCAGAAGTTTGGTTTCAGCTAAGATTTGAGTCTAGCTTTAAGAAGTGTGTCCCTTTATAAAGTTAATGAAAACCTTTCTGTTTGCACCTGTGACTGGAGCTTGATCAAACCAGTTTGACAGCTCAGCAGGAGGGCAAGGATAGACTTCAAAGCATTTAGTTTTCTGCACTGTCTCAGGTATTTGCTGGAACAGCTGCTGTCAACTCATTGTCTCCCTTCCTCCGTATATGCTGTCAGCCTCTGCTTGAGTTAACCCCTTGGACTCATCAATTAAACAATACCAAATAACTAACAGATGGAACATACAATATGCATGAATTATTATACAGCCCCACTTCCTTTAGTTTTTCTCTACTGAAACAAACAGCATAAAGTTTTCATAATACATAATCTTCTAATGTTCTAGGAGTTTATTGTTTGGTTTTGACTTATGACTGCATTTTTATTATCATGTGGCATTCAAGCAAGAAAGAGGAAAGGAAATTGAAGCTAAACAAAAATCTATAGTGCATAAAGGAAACTGAATTCTTTATTACAGTTCCAAATTTTTTTTTGTCTTATGCTGTGATAGATCATGTGAGTTCAAAAAGGTCAGGTCAGGTCAACACTTGAATGAAAATCCTTCAAGCTGAGGTGAAAACTACATGAAATAGATGTGAAAGGTGAATTACGAAACCAGTATCTGTGCTGAAGGGCACTTCAGCAGGATGGTAAAATAAATTGAATGGAATACATGTTTCTTATTGTGCACATATTTTTATCCAGCGTCTCACTCTATTGCTTTAAGAAATATCTAAGTGATGTAAAAAAAGTTATGTAGAATATTTTTTTTCACTGTTGAAATGAAGTCCTTCTGAGGTGTCTAGAGGTCATGCTTTGCTGGAGGTGTTTGGAAGAAACTTCTATGAAGAGCAACTAAAAGCAATTATTCTAACCAGAGGTATTATGTCTTTGAACTATCCTGTAGGAAGCTGGGTTTTATTTTTGGGTTTTTTTCTTTTTCATGGTCAAACCTGCTGGGGAGTACTTTCCTCAAAGTCCTACTCTTCCTGCAAGAAGGAATTAGCGGACTGAAGGAGGAAATGCTTGTGCCATTGCTATAAGCTTCCGAACCACAAACATTCATTTTTATAAACGCTTTCAGTAGTCTCCTTGACCACACTTAGTGGAGTTACAACTCTTTTATTTGGTTTTACATAATATGAGTAATATGACTATACTAGTTAGGGGCTTGTAAAATTTAAAGATGAGGGCTTTCAGGGTAAGGCCTATTTTTGTTTCCCGAATTCACAATGTTTACTTTCTTAATAAAATCATTTCTAGGTTAGCATGCCATAAGCACAAAAATGAGTCTTTTTTAAAAAACTGAGAATATAAAAATAGTATGAAAACTTTATTTCAGGGAAAAAAAAGAAGTTTTAATAGCCTTCTCTTGCTATAAGGATGCTGGGGAGGGACTCTTCATTAGGGGCTGCAGTGATAGGACAAGGGGTAACGGATTAAAACTTAAACAGGGGAAGTTTAGATTGGATATAAGGAGGAAGTTCTTTACTGTGAGGGTGGTGAGGCACTGGAA
>JANEMJ010029753.1:0-16967 GCA_024361745.1 Cacatua alba
GGAAACATCACATATGTTTGCACTGTCCAAGATATTGTATTTAGTTATATGAACCCACAATTTGACCCACACTGGCCACTTCTGTGTTGTGCAGCTTTCATACAGTGGTGATTGTACAAAGTAATATAACTGCAATTGCATTAGTTAAAAATGACAACACAGCAGTGACTAGAAGAGGTTTAAGCTACACTTTACCATCAGTATTCCAAGTATCCTTTATGTATCACACATAGAAAGAGGAATCAAGGTTTAGTAAATTACTTAGGACTAGTTCATATTCGTCTTTCCTGTCTGCTGGTGGTGCTTTATGTGTGATAAAGCCCATCAAAAGGAATTGAACCGATGTTTCTGCATGGATTTCTCCACTGGTTTGGCACAGGCTGTATTTGCTGTGCTCAGCGATAAACCCCGGACCCTCCATGGTGTGTGTCGGGTTCCAGGGCACCTGCTCTGAAGTGGCTTGGATAGTAGCAAAAGGGCTTAAACTGTCCTGCCATCTAGTGGGATTTTAACTTACCAGGTAGTTTGTGCAAATAAGTGGAGGGACAGAGTTTAAGAGAGCTCAAAACCAGCTAGGAGGCATCTGCTTGAGAGCAAAAGAGCAAAGATGGTGGGAGCTGGCCTGGTGAGTGGTAGGTTATCTCCAGCTAATCTGAGATACTAACTTCAAGGGTTTCAGAGTTCAGTACCTTGGTGTCTCTGTGTATTCAGAAAGTTGGATGATGGCAAGCAGGAGATGTCCTACATTGCTGGGAACACTGCTCCAACGGCTTAAGTCAGCTTGGGAATCCAATGCTGGCTGAAGCTTCCTCACCCCACAGGACTGCCATTCAGAGATATGTTGTGCTCCTTCCCGCTGCCCCTTGGAGCTTACCTCCTCACCCAGTCTGCAGGAGCACATCACCTCCTGTTCAGAGGTGGAAACTCACTAGCACTGCATGGGCAAAGGAAAGATGTGAGGCTTGGGCACCGAGGAGTGAAGTAGCCAAAAGCATTTTCAATCGACAAGCTCTGTCACAAAACAGGTGCCTATGCAGCCTATGCAGCTTTAGATGCCCCCTCTGCAATTTGGGCTAGAGTGCCAAAACCAGATGACTGGTTTTGCCTTTTTTTAGGAAGAACTCAGTTTCGTCTTCCACACCTGAAGCTGTTCTACTTCTGATAGTAATTAGCAATAAATGACGAGAGTTGTTGTTTTATTATTTTAGTTTATTCTCCTGTTCAGATCAGTGTGGAACAGTTCATATCGCAAGATGGCCCGGCACAAAACAAAGCCTGTAGGCCATTGCTCTGCCCCATCCTGTGTCATGTCCTAAAGCCAGATCTCTGGATTCTAATTCAAGACTTAACATTTGATGGAAATTTATTTTTTTTTTTTTGCCTGTTGATACAAAGCCTGGGTGCTGTGGGCTTTTCTGGATTAAACATATATTCAGCAATTACCTAGAATGTAAAGGGTCCTTATGTGAGGATTTAGACAATACTTACTGGTGCTTTACTTCTGGGACTCTGCTGTGCAGTGACTGATGCTGTAAATCCAGTGTTTACCATACAATGTATAGAAAAACTAATCTGAGGGAGACTTTATTAACCTTCCCATTTATTTTATTTTTTCCAGATCCCTTGGGCACGTTTGTAAATGACACATCAGCAGTGTAAGCAAAAAGAAGGAGCATTTAAACTGCTATTAAGCCCCAGCAGTATTCGAGAAATGGTTTCCTGATAATTCACCTAATTTCCTAAGGGCACAGGAGCACCTTTCGCCCGAGGGGTCCGCAGCCGTCAGACAGGCAGCCGGTCACTTCACGCCCGGTGGGCACAAGATGGCGCCCGAGCCCGCGCCAGGCACACGACTGCCTTCCCCTTCCCCTCAGCCTCTCAGTCCCCATGCTCCCAGCGCCTCCGGCATGGCAGTCGGCGTGAACCGTAACGGGAATAAAAGGGGGAGCTATGGCACAGCCCCGGCCGCCCGGCGCCAGTAGGGCAAAGGACGGGGCTCCCCGGAGGCGCCCAGCGGTGCCGGCAGAGGGCGCCCCCCCTCGCTCTGGCAGGGCTCGGCTGCAGCGGCGGCGTCCGTCCGCTCCCGCCTCGGCGCTGGCCATGGAGCTGCCTGAGCGCCCCGTCCCACAAGCGGCTCAGAAGCGCCACAAGGCCCTGCGAGCTCTCCAAACGCATGAGGAAAACGGGGCTGAAATGTGCCGCCCTCATCCCCCACCACAGCCAGCTCCCGATAATCTGCAGGAGCGGGCGGAGGGCAGGTGAACTTCCCTCAGAGGTGCCTGCCACACTATCCATCTGGTCAACTAAACAAGCAGTTTATTCACAATAACGTGAGTTCTGACTCTCCAGCATAGCTGCCACTACTGGATGGTCACCATTCCCCAGCAGCACCTCCGTGACTTGGCAGACACCCGTACACAGCTGCCCAGTGCGCCAGGAGGTGGGGTCTGCCCAGCAGCTGCCTAAACCACCTCCAGCACACAACAGACAGCAGGGGCTGAGCCATGGTATCCTGTGCACCACGGAAGAAAAGCATCCTTTAAGCGTAGAACAGCCATACATGCACTCGCGGGAGAGCTACACGTTTTCAGCCTTCTTGTTCTTCCCATCAATTTAGTACCTATCTTCTACTTTAATTGCTCAATAATACCATTCCTTCCATCACTCTGAATTTCTCATCTAGCTCCATTCAAAGCTCACATTCATCTACTCAGTACTGCTCACCCCTTGCTTTGCTCACTTACACCTCCTGATTTATGCCCAACATCAACTGTTACTGCTTCAAATAGCCAATATAAGAAACAAATCTCTTTAATTGCCTCCATATTTGGTAAAATGAGGTGGTAGAAGGACAACTCATTGCTATTCCTCCCAGCAAGTCCTGGGTAGAGATCTTACATATGAGACAGACACATTAAAGACCCTTGAGCTTGTCCCTGAATAGTCTTTGTCTTGAGCACTGAGAGAAAGCTTCTCTAAAACAAAAATAGCTTGTGATTATGCAAATATGGATGGTGTTGCAATATAAGAAAGTGCTGAAATAAGTTTCAGACATGTTCTTTTAGACAGCCTTTGAACTCTTGACTTTGCATCTTTTTTTTCTCTTTAATGTTGGCTGTTATGAGTGGAAACTTTTAGTTAAATTTATAAAGGATAAAATAAAATGTAAGAAGGAGTATACTTAAGGGGGGGGGGGGGGGAGACAAAGGACAGTGAGATAGAGTTAAAGGAATGAAAGTTGTCCCATGTTTCCTCCCCATAGCCCTTCTTTTAGCAGAACAGCTGAGCCGCTTGTGGTGGAAGTGAGTCAGCCTGCTCCTGCACCCTCCACTGGCTCTGGACTATGGATGTTCTGAGCTGTGGCTGCAGCACTCAAGAAAGTTTCAAAGGTCTGGAAGAAGACACTATTAGAAGCCTTGTTAACTATTACAAGATTAGTTACAGATTTTGTGATCCATAGAGGGTCTGGGTTATGTTTACAACTGACACACTGAGGGGGAAATCTTTTGAAACGTACACATGGATGTGTAGAATTAAAGGAAGAGTGCATGTGTGTATATTTCCCCAATGGCACTTGCTGCAGTATAGTCCAGAAAGTGAGACCATTAATTATCCAGGCAGGGACTACATACGTATTTTACTTTCTGTGCATATCTGCATCTTTTCCCATAATAGACTTCGATTTGGCAAAGAACAAACATACTTTTAGCAAGCGGGGTATGTTCTAAAGTTTCCTGGTTTAGACTTGCCCATTGTGACCGTCTCATGTGACTTCTTGCATAATCCAGGATATGGAACTTCTCTGAATTACTTCCTGCATCATGTCTAATAGCTGTAGTTGTTAACAAAGTTTACAACTTGCAGGGATGAAAAGTCTAATAAGGCATTTTGAAAGCTGGTCAAGGGGCGAAGTCTCATCACAGCCAATATGTACTTAATTTTTAATATAAATTTATCTAGGCTTAATTTCCAGTGACTGGAGTTTTGTATACCAGACTGGAGACCACTCTATTCTGTTTCTCTGGGATAGTCTCCAAAAAGCAGAATGACTGAAATTTTCTCCAAGATTGTCTTGGTACTGGGTCCCTCTTTAAGGCTAGTAATGAGCTATCGTAACACTGTAATGCTTCAAATTACTCTAGAGTTTTGTGTTCCAAGAAGTTTAATATTTAGACCCATTCAAACTCAGAAATTACATAATGCTCGGTCACGAACCAGTATGTAAAAGCAGGGATATAATTGCACTCTTGAATGAAGCAAGTTAGATGCGTAATTCTGCCTAGGTCATCCAGCATGAGGTTTCATTTCAGAAGCACCTCTGCCTGACGTCAGGCAATTTTTTCATCAACAGGCCCATAAGCTGATAACCTAATTAAGTTATTTATCAAAACTCTGGAATTCAGACATTTCTCAGGGGTGCATTAACACTTCCTGTAACCCACTGCTAGTTTAGAAATTCGGAGGAAATGGCTTGCTTTGGCTGAGAGATTCCAATTTAGAGGAGACAAACCCAGGAGTGTGTCTCCAGCTGCATCTGAGGGATCACTTCTGGCTCCAGCACACTTTGACTCTGTCCTGTTAGTCCATAGCCAAGTCTAACAGAGGAGGACCCTGGCAATATCTAAATACAGGTAGCTAATGACTTCAGTTACTGCTTTGCATCTGTTCTCCAAACATAGTGGTTATTTTCTTAAATTTGTATTTCAGTCAAATAAAGCTCAGATGGTGTTTAGAGTGATTTCAGGATATCACAGCAAATGGAGTGCTCCAGTATGGGCAAACAGAACTAAGGTATATTGTGCTATTCTAAAAGTTTCTTAAATCCAGCTCTGCAAAGTTGTCTTTTGTTATCCTGCAAGGATTTAGCTTGAGGTCAATTATACTGAATTCCAAATAGTTGCACTTATTAAGTGTTACACAGCCTCCATGGCGTAAACTAGGACTACAGAATATGATGTTTAGAGATTACCTGTACTTTTAATACCATAACATTTGTATTGCTTTTGATAAAACTCATTCCCTAGGTTTGGTATAGTACAGAATCTTTGGACCTTGATACAGGGTGTGTTTCTGCTCCACTAATATTCTCACTGGGCTGCTCTGAACACAAAATCTACACAAGTCTTCCAGAATCAGTTGCAACAAGTCAAATGCAAGTCACCTAATCTCTTTAAATCTATGTGATATTTTTCCGTTCATGCACATAAGGATTATTTTAACCTTATTTACCCCTGAAATAGTCAGTTGCTTATTTGTAAGACTGTATTTATTTCTTCCTTGCATTTGGCCATGCTGAAACATGGACAAGAAGTCTGGACAGCTGATTTCATGTATTGATTTTACAATAACTAGACAGCTATTGTAAGTGACACCCAGTATCAGACATTTCTGTTACATTGTAGGGGATTTTAAATACTTTTTCTACTCTTAAACACAAAAGAAAGCAAAGACAAATATTAAAATAACAAAGGCCTAATGGCACAAAGTTAAAATAACTGCATCTTCAATAAATAGAACTGGGAGCCAGGAGGGTGGGTGGCTTTAGTGGAGATTAATTCTTTGAGGAGAGCCTCCTTCTTGAGTCCTCTAGATGATAGCTATAGTAGTATTAGACAACAGATAACAACCCTCTAAATGCGTGTAAGAAGCAGAGAAGGCCCTGGAGATATTCAGCAGCATTTGTTTCCTTCTTTAAAAAATTGTCAACCAGCTGTCCTCTCAGCTTAAACCAATCCGAATAAATGTCTAATAGTTCATAATGAGGTATTAGTGGGTATTTACTTTCCAGGACTCTGCTAATCTCATGTCGCACCAATTTGTAACGTAAGAAAGAGCCTGCAAGAACAAAATGCATGATCACAGAGCACTTCGTTTTCACCAATTAGCAAAAAACACCAGAATTAGAACGTAACGTGACTCTTGTTCTAATGTTAGCCTGTCCTGGCATTATTTTGGTTGAGCTTGTACAGTGACATGCTCCTAAACTTTGCCTAAGGTATGCCATGCTCTTAGAAGGGATACGGTATAAATACGTCTTCCCTGCTCCTGACTGCATTACCTTGCACCTTGCCTATCATCTGGTCTTTCCAAAAGCCCTTCCCATAGCATTTGCGCAGCACAAGACTGGATTCATACATCTGCTTTGTAGCTGAGGCCATTCTGTGACCACTTTCTTGTGCAGCTGCATAATTGGGTGTCTTTCCCATAAGGTATTTAGATTTTCTGTTTAAACTGGGATTTCTGAACAGCTGCCCATCAGTAGAGTAAACCTAGTGATTTTCTGTGAACTGCCGACAGCACTGAGATAGTTTCTTTTTATTAGGGGGATCAGCAAATCTCTTAGACAGCTGGAGGACACATGAGATAATTTTAGTTAAGGACCTTCTATTGCCCTGCTTGATACTAGGTTTTTCTTCAGCACCAAAAATCAAATCACACTCAGCCCTGAAGCAGCATCATCCCATCTGACACAATAGCTACTAAAATCTGGTCATTTCTGCATTACACTGAGATCAAAGCTGTGCAGAGATTCACAGCAGGGCTTCAAACAAAGTTAAAATGTGCTGAGAATACACACTGTCCTAGTCCACTGCCTATAAATGGAGGAAATCTCTTCTACTTTCACCTACACATGTTTTTTTTCAATTTCCTTAACTCCTAAGTAGCCCCCTATATGTTTCAGAATGCTAGGAGATTACCAAAATTACTATGAGAGTTAGGACCCAGAATCATGTTGGCTTTCAGTAGGATTCAATACCTAAAAGGCCACTGAGTGCCTACATCTGCTTTCATACCAGGGGAGTTAGGCCTTGGATCATTGCTATCCTTTGTGGCATAAATGGGTACAAGATGCTCAGAAGTTCAGGGTCATCATTGCCTGAACACAGAAATGCTTGAATAATGCAGTCAACACTAAATTATCTTATAACATAGCACTCCCTTAACTACTGATGAAAGTCTACAGAGTATTATGTTATTCCTGGCTATTATACTGCAAGGATGGTGAAAGGATAGGTTTACCTGAGTTGGTGTAGCAAGAGTGCCCCTCCTGTGTTAGATCCACAGAGGGACACCACAGAAGGATAGATAAACCTGACTTCAAACATTAGCTGCACCAATTTCACTACATTTAAATAACCATATTACTAAGCCCTTACTGACTAACTGTGATGGGATGCTCAGCAGTTCCTGACATTAATAAAAAGAAATTGACACAGGAGAGAACCTCTTGGTCAGACTTTTCTACCACAGGAGCCTGGTGGCCATCTTGTAGTGTTCCCCCCTCCTCTTTTTTTTCTCTGAACAAGTGAATATTTTTTTCAAGGACTGAATGAAGGCTGAATGAGGCCAAGACCCTCATTCTCTGAATGCCTGAGGGCATGTGAAGCAGCGCTATAACAGGGGGGAAAGGTAGGCAAAAGCAGTTTTTGTGCCCTATATTCAAAGGCTGAAGGTTAGAGCAGTCCAATATTCACCCTGGATGGCCTTCAGAAGAAAAGATTACTTATTACACAGGGATGTCTTGCCACAACACTTCCATCTTTCAAGCAGGCCTTGTGCAGAGAATGCAAATGTGCCTACTTACACTGCTCAGGTTTAAAAAGTTTGTGTAAAGGAGAATGAGTCTCTCTCAGTGTTCAGAGAAGAATCTCCAGAGACATCTCATCACACAGGCTTTTTACAGGGGAGCACAGTCTGTTAAAACCTTCAAACTCAGCATGCTGACAACATAAAAGAAACTCCAAGCTGGTCTCTTAAATGCACACCAGGTCAGTGTATTTCACACTGTGATCTCTGTTTCAGACATAGCAAAGCATTTATATAGATCAGGATAACTTAAACTAGCAGTTGACACTAACACAACTTACACGTAAGGATCCACAAGCAAATATAGGGCATAAGATGCCATGGAAAACATTTTTGGCTGTGGCTTGTCACCCCATAAGGTGTCAATAATGTAACATTTCCTATTGTTGATTTATCCTGCTCCCAAATAATCACTAACAGGTGGAATCTCACCACCATAAAACCTGGTGTGATGACTTTGGCAATCTAAGCAGCAGAAGGAATGTGAACATTTTAGCAGACCCTGTTTTACATCTGAAGCATGGTGCAAAGTGTTGAAGAATACATTTTTCTTAAGACTAGCTGCTTGTCTTAGTTAAGTATGTTGAGATATCCTGGTAGAAAAGAGCCATCGGTGTAAATATGATTGCTTAAATTGTGAAGGACCCTGAAGGGGCTACCTCCCAAGGGCCAGGCTGCAGCGCTGCCTGGAAGAAGGTGCAAAGCAGAAATGTCTTTCAGGAGTCCAGCTACCAGCAGGGGCACTGAATCACTTTCAGTTTTATATGGCACAAAATCTATGTGTCTGGTTCTACACAATAAGCCCCGGTGAGCACAGACAGCAAGGAGCTCTCCCAGGGCTTCGTGCACACATCTTGCACCAGAAGGACCAGCAGAGGCTCTAGGGCTTCTGCAGGCAGAGCTGTATGAGCAGAAAATTCCATTTTGTCAGTACTGGGAGAGGAGACACTGTCAGTTCATAAGGATATTGGTAAAATCATTTAGGATTTAATATGGTGCATGTCAGATAAAGTAGTGTCAGATGAGTGGTGAGGTCAGTTTGTATGTGCTTCCGTATCAGCTGCCTGGGTGCCAGTGGTGAAGCTCTGTGAGACCACAGCTGCAGAGAGAGTTAGGCTATGGGTGAATGCTACTAAATACTTGATAATATTACTGTATTGAGGAAACAATTCCCAAACTGAACAGGAGTCATGGATGACACCCATGCAGAATAACAATCCTGAGTGCCCCATGCCATGACAATGCCAATCATAAAGCATATTCCTCATTCATTATAGAGTGTTTGACTGACCATGGACATTAGGTTAGTGGACATCTGTATGAGACACACCAGTAAGGCTGGTATACTGTGCAAACTTTGGAGACACAGCATCATTCAGCTTTGTCTGAAAAAAGGGACTGGATTCCTTTCAGCCTCATGAACAGCACTTGGTGGTCTGTTACTTCAAGTGATGCTCTACTCTCCCTGGCTTTCTGAGCACTAGCTGGGAAGTCTCAGAACTACAGGTCAGAAGAGAAATTTGGACATAAACTGAGCAGCTGGAGGAGGGCAGTTTGCGTCTCTCGCTGCACTTCAAAGTAAGTAAATGAAAGGTTAAAGAGAAGTAGACACACTGGTTCATACCCTGAGGTTATCAAGGCTAATGAAAATTGTGTTGTGTAGTAAAAGGAATTACAATTACATATTCCTGGAGTTAATTCAGAGAGGGGCTAATTCTTTCAGAGGACAAAGGGAAAACTGGCAAATTAAATTAAAATCCAATCAGCAGCATCACTTGTTCTACACCCAGGGAACATGCCATACTACGAGAGCCTGAAAACTGCAAATGACAGTCAAAATCAAATTTAAAATACTAGGAAAGTATTAATAATTATTTATATTTTGTATGGCTGAACCAGGTAGAAAATTACTGCAGTTTTGTTCCTAAATCACAGAAAGTCTATTCCACTTAGTCCCTGAGTTGTGTTATGAGCTGAAGAGCTAGATTCACGACTCTGAAATCCATCCAAGCCATAGATCTGGAAAAGCTGACACCATGGCACATCCCACAGAGAGACAGGATACTTTCTAAAAAACACTCAGGAGGCAAAGATGACTACCCAGAACTTGCAGCAAATTTCAGAGAACAATTATAAGAAGGAAAACATTCCCTCTCTAACACACACACATCCCATATTAGATGAAACAGTTTTAGGCCCTTTTCCTTCATTCTTCATTCTTAGTCTCCAAATGCTGCCAGCTGTGGAGGCAAGACGCTGTTTCCAGCCAACAACAGCAAATGCCAATTTCACCCAGCATCCCTGTGGATGCCATGAGATGGAGAGGGAAAGTGGTCTCTACTTGGCCAACACCAAACTGCGCTTGGAAATCTCACGGGAAAGCTTTCAGGAAAGATGTCCTGCAGTAGCACTTAGATCCTATATTTTTATTCAGTAGAGTATTTCGCGTTTGATGCCTTCTTCTCTTTTTGCCCGTGTTACTTTATCAGAGACACCACAACGCGGGCGTGTGCTGGCTGCCCGGCGGGCGGCTCTGGCAAGGAGTGGTGCCCTAGGCGGAGGTAACCCACCACCTTCTGCCCCTCGCTGTCCCGCCGTGTGCCGCGGCCTGGGGGGCGGCCCTAGAGGGGCCCCCCCCCGCCCCCCTGCCCCGGCGGCGGCGGCGGCGGCGACGACGAGGAGGAGGAGGAGGAGGAGGAGGAGGAGCGCTCTCCTCCGTGCTAGCTGGCGGGGCGGACCGCGGCTGCCCTCCGCCTCCCGGCCCCCCGCCGGGCGCCGGCTTTAAATGCGGAGCGGCGGAACAGCCGCGGTGCTCCTTGCCAGCCGTCGCCACCGCTGTCACTCCAGCTCCCGCAGCCGGCCGCCGCCATGGCAGAGGCTTTCTGCGGCACCTGGAAGCTGGTGGACAGCCAGAACTTCGACGAGTACATGAAGGCCCTGGGTAGGTACGGCCGGGCAGCAGCGGCACGCTCCGGAGACCTGGAATTTTACACCATCCTAAAAACCCTAAATTAATAATTTAAAAAATCCCCCGCTGCCAGAGGTGTAGGTAAGGCGCTCGCAGGAGCGAGGGGGGTCTGGGCGGCTGTGCTCCTGTCAGTGGGGTTGCATCGATCCGGGTCATCAGTCCAGGGTGTTTGTGTGTGCGTGAGAGCCCCACTGCCTCGGGTGAAACGGCGGAAGATGTCCCCCGGTTAGGGACAGCGTCTGCAAGAAGGGCAAATGCTGCCTGCAGATAAGCTGGAAACAAGCAAACAAACAAGAAATCGTTATGAGGAATGCTAAGGAACCGAAATCCAGAGAGGCAGAAGAGAGAAGTGATTGCCACCCGCTCCGAGGCGTAGCTCGGGCGGTCCGTGCCGCTGATCGCGTGCCGTGTCAGGGCGCTTGGAGGTGCGGGAGGACTCAGAGCTACAGCTTTATATGTATAGAGGAGAACCTGTGGATACTTTAGGTGTAAGGGCATAAGCGAAGCAGAAAGTAGCTTTTCACGTGGCAGCTTGAAGCTGTAGAGCAGGGGAAGAGGTTTCTGTACCTCAGTGTGTGGCAGAACAGATGTAAAAAACCCCTGACGTCTGATGGATTTCTCTTTTTTCCCTTGATGGTCTAGGAGTGGGTTTTGCAACACGGCAGGTGGGGAATGTGACTAAACCCACTGTGATCATCAGCACCGAGGGGGACAAAGTAGTGATCAGGACTCAAAGCACTTTCAAAAACACAGAAATCAGCTTTAAACTTGGAGAGGAATTTGATGAAACTACCCCTGATGACAGAAACTGCAAAGTAAGTGAACTCTGGGGCTGCAGGGGCCTCATTTTCTCTTTCTCCTCCCCGCCCCCGCAGCTGTATCTTTGGAAGGGTCAAAGGAAAAAAATGTAACTTCTGCTACTGCCAGTTGTAGCACTGAAGGACAGGGAAATAAAGGACAAGGTTGCATCTTACTTGCCTGATTACACTATTCCGTGTCTGAAACAATGTGTTTATCCCCCTGCCTACCTTCCAGCGTGAAGAACTATGTTAGCTGCCTGCTTTTCTTTAAATCCAAATATCATTTGGCATAACTTTTCCCAGGCAAAATGGGGAAATGCCTTCTTCCCAGCATCTCTGGGGGCTTAACATAAATGTTATCCCAAAGCACAGCTGAAACAATGGTTCTTGTGAAGCTGGAACTAAAGGAAACAACTTTTTTCATCCTTCGACACAAACAAGAATTGTATGGAGCTCATGCTTAAAATGAGGCTGATTCATGGGCTTAGCTTTAAAATGGCTGGGACTACTTTACCATTCTAGATCCACATCCATCTATTGTAGAGAATTCAATAAAATAGTGCAGGCAGAATGTGTGAGCAGAATCCCAAATACCTCAAACAAATGAATGCCTTTGTGTCTCTTGCTATCTCACAGTCAGTTGTGACCCTGGATGGTGATAAGCTAGTGCACGTACAGAAGTGGGACGGCAAAGAGACAACCTTTGTGAGAGAAATCAAGGATGGCAAAATGGTAATGGTAAGTATAAAGCTCACTGATCATTCACATATACTGCTTACACTCCTCACTTACATCTATCTTGAGCTTTATGAACAGGTAGTGTTACTTACACAAACCCTTAAACTAATTGGTGTGAAAAGCTAGCAGAGATTTTTTTCAAATATTTGTGTTGTTTGCTACCTTGTTTTACTGACAGCTAAAGCATTGCTAGTGGTTGCAGGCAGGCCACCCTCTGGACTTCCAGAGTGTACATGTTCTTCCTAGAGATTGTGTAAATGGCCAAGCAA
Source organism: Cacatua alba (assembly GCA_024361745.1). Lineage (NCBI taxonomy): Eukaryota > Metazoa > Chordata > Aves > Psittaciformes > Cacatuidae > Cacatua > Cacatua alba. The sequence goes on from JANEMJ010029753.1 coordinate 12,363, forward strand.
AAGGAAAAAAAAGTCCTGCTGAGCTGGAAAAGATACAAAGTTCTTGATTACATAGGTAATGATCAGTTGTCAGTATTAATTTAATTTCTTTAAAAATTTGGTTTATATATGCACACATAAATAATATTTAATTACACAGAACAAGTGTTTCTCTAGGAAAATAAAACTACAATATTGCAGAAGTTAATAGCATTTAGTAATAAAGAGTGTATTCCTCTTATCTTGTTAAAAACTATGATAAACAGCAATTCTGTGGAAAAAAAAAAAAGTCTTGGTTTAAATTTACATTCTTTTCCTGACTTTTCGGAAATAGCAATATGGGGTGAATACCTGGTGTAAGTTATTATCTTACTGTTCAGGGTGGTACTTCTTATGCTTATTTTTGGCACTTTCAAAAATAAAACCCCTTCAGCTATACTGATCTATGTGACCTGGTTGTTGGAGAGAGCCAATTAGCTTGTTTTCTAAATACTTCAGAGAGTATTTGTATGGATGGAGACTTCCAAATAATGAAAAGCTTAAAGCATACAGTCAGTGCAACACAATGTGACAAGCAGTTTAAGGAAAAATACATGCTTTGTTTTTGGAAACAGCTACATGCATATACAGAAAACTTTCTTCCTTTGGAATTTGAACACGGTGAGATGCCTTGTTCCACTTCAGGAAATACCTCCAAAATAACACACTGTAGTTACTGTAGTTACTATAGTTGCACAGCAGCAGCAACTGAAACACTTGGTAGTTCTAGCTACATAAGTGCACAGAATACATGTATTGTAATATAAGGTTCTTCTTAATTACAAGCCTATGCAAAATAGTATAGAATATGGATGTAGAGAACTTGGAGTTTTAGATAGCATATCTTGCAGTGTGATCAGCTTTCAGAAAACAAGTGTTAAGTCTGTATTAAAACAATGCTATATTTAAGAAACTACATTAATGAAAATTAGGAAAATTGAACAGTCCTTTTAGTTGCCTTGTAAACGTGTATTAGGGGCTTCCTGGAATTAAAAATAGCAAGGAGAAAATTATGTTTATGATGGGAACCATAATGAAGGTTTTGCCTCTTGTTCATTTAAAATATCAATAACCTAGACCAATCTGTGTTTCTATAAATAAGATAATGTAAACCAACCCTGCTCTAAAATGGTCTTCTTAATATGTGTTATTACAGAAAATGGTCCGCATCTAACGTGTCTGTCTTTTCCTTGGACTTGCAGACTCTCACCTTTGGTGATGTGGTTGCTGTTCGCCATTATGAGAAAGCATAGAGTTTACCTCACCTCTGTCCAGATGTTACTTCTGCTGGATGGATTAACGTACTGTCCATAATTGAACGTAACTGAAATGCACATTTCTGGCATGACAGGTTAACGAAGAGTTTGAGGGAGGTGTGGTTTTTTTAAAAAAGAACAACTTTATGCCATCAAATTGGCGAGCTTGTGCTGTCTAGTGAAATAGGTTAAACTTGGCATTAAATTTCTGAAACACTTACCTTTTTTTTTTTTTTAACAGTAAATTGAACATATTTGAATTGTTTTGGATTGCTGATCGAACAGAAATTAAAAAGTTTTTTAAACCTGTGCTCCTTTTGCATTTAATCTGCTAAGATTTCAGTGTTCTGGAGGGAGTTGTTGCAAGTTTCTTCTTCAGAGTTAAACAACAGAAAAGGACTTAGTACACAATGCTGCAGCAGCCTCTCTTTGTGGTGTGGAGTACATGGGAAATGAAAAATTGCCATGCTTTACTTAAGTAACTTCTTTTTGCTGGAGAAATTTAAGCCCCTGTCATTATATATGTAGGCAGAGAAGAGAGCACCTCAAGCCAGTTTCAGCTCATGTCTTCACTTGGAACTTGCTACCCAGTGCATGTTAAGGTCAGTAGCTAGCCTTTGATGTCACTAGCATCCTGTAGTTTTGGTTTTAATGGTTAAGAGAGTTTTTAGTTTGTTTTGGGGGGTCTCTTTGCTCATATACAAAGGATTGTTGTAAATCAAAGTGAAAAGATTGAAGAGTTTCACAGGGTGGGAGGAAAGGACCAGCATGATAAAGGGCAGGACTTGGGGAACTTAAGATACAAAGCTTATCTTTCATCAGGATCTAGAGTGGAAGGAGAACATAGGGAAAACAAAAGACAAACTTTCTAAGATTCCCTTCCCTGAGCTGTAGTTTCATACCTAATATGTACAGAAGATGACAATTTGCACTGTGAGCAACTTAAAACAAAATGCTGTTTAAAAGAGAGAAATTAAAACCTTATTCCTGAAGAATATTTCCCTGAAAGACCAGGGTGGGAAAAACTGCCTTACACTTCAGATTATTAGGAATAAAGAAACAGGTTGCTGGCAGCATGGATAAGACTGGAGTCCAAGCATTCTGACACACTGATTCAGTGGAACACATGGAGATGTAGCTACTTAACACCTTTCAACCAAAGGCAGAACTGAGCTGTGGCTTTAGCGAGTCAGCATTCTGAGGGTTTCTGGCTGCAGAAGGAGGTGCAGGAGGGGTGTCCCGCCCAACTTCCCAGACCTAATACTGTGCTGTGCCATCCTTCACATCTGCTATATGGTATCATGGAAAATGGCTTCTTGATTCCCTGGATATCTAGGACAACATGGGTACCTCATCTCACTCATAAAAGTTTAGGCATAACAATGGCACCTAGCCAACAGAAACACAAAATTTAAAGTTATTACATTTACTTTTTTACAAAGAAGCTGCCTGAAATGAACATCCAAGTCTGTTTTCTCTTGTGGGGAACACTGTACATCTAGAAGACAGAGTCCTTAATTCTGAACCATTATAAATATGGGGGTTTGGGTGGACATTAATAGTTTCTAAAATCTAGGAGTTAACTTTTTTTCATTGAAGAAATAAAAGGTAGAACTTGTTCCAGTGGTATGAGGAGTTGCAATCTCTGTGTTCTGTGCTCCTTCAGTTGCTGTAGTGCAAGTTATGTTTAAACAGTATGTTCTGCCCTTGGGTTTAATAGCTCAATTAATCCTTAGCTTCAGTGCCCAATACAGCTTTCATCTGCCTCCCCTCTGCTGCTACCTGTTCTCCCGTGGGTGCATTTGCCACACGACTGTCCTTCCCAGCCACCCCCCTTAGGGAGGAGCAGCTGCTTTTCCTTCATCACAGGGAAAACAGACTTGGGTTCCCAGTACTGGCATTCATCTTCACAGGAAGTGATTCGTGTGATCATGAATAAAAAATTTATTAAAAATGAGGAAAGGAATGCACAGACATTGTTAAGACTTGGTTTACCAGTAAAAACCGAACAGTAAATATTTAACATTTCAGTTACTTTTAAACAAAGGCTACTTTTCCCTACATATATATGTTCTGTAAGTCTCCTGAAGCTTCTTGGTGAAGTCTTTTGCTATTCTAAAGATAAACAATACTAACATCAGATTAAATAAGGGAACGATAAGTGGAAAAGTGGTGCTTGTGAAGTGCCTACGGCACTTCTCAGAGGAGTGGAAAAGTGAGGAAAATACACACAGAACTTCCAGCCCTGGAAAGCTGGTCTGAATAGAGCAGCGAGCAGTAGGATGTTTGACTGCAGCCATGGGATCCATGATGTCATTATTGTGGTCTGCTCCTAAAACTGACACCAAGTACTCTTTCTCTCTCGAAACTACTCTGACTTCAGCAATGAACAGCAGCTCTGCTACCATGAAGCCTTAGCAATGGAAACTCATTTCACAATATACCTCAACGTTCTCCTTAAGAGATATGACAGGTGTACTTGATTATTTCATCAGCATTTTACAATTTAAAGCATGTTAAGTAACCAGGATCCATTATTACACGTATACCTCAGGTCAGAAACGCTCCTTCCTAAATATGCCCCCGACTCCTGGCGCGGGCTGCTCGGGGCAGCTGTGCCTCGGGGCTCACACCGCAGTTCCGCACCGCCAGGGCCACGGCTGGCTCGGGGAGCGGGGAGGATTTTCAGCCACAAGTCCCATTTGGAAAGCCGTAACCCCTTGCTGGGACCCCAAGGCCCGAAGGAACAAGCCCTCTGACCACCACTGGCCGAGCGGGGAAGGGGCTCCCAAAGGAAGCTTCGCGGCCATCTCCGATCTGCCGGTTCCGTGAATGCAGCCCTGCCCGCGGCCAGGCTAGCTCCTACGAGGTGCTCAAGGTCCCAGTGCTCCCCCGGGGGTGGCACCTTCTGAAGGTCACCCCGATTCCAGGCACATCTGGCCAAGGCCATAGCAACTGCCCTCCTCAGCCACTGAGCCTGGCACCGAGCGAGGGACCCTGGCCGGGTTCGGCTTTTGGCCTCCGGTAGTACGGGCGGGGCGCAGCGGCGGCTTCCGGCTGCCCCGGAGAGGCAGCGAAACGCCGAGGCTTTCACAAGCCGTCCTGGGCTCACCCCTTTTCTCAGCGCTGGGCCGGTCACATGAGCGGTCGGCGGCGGGCAGGGCGCTCCCGGCAGGGCCGACATGGAGCTGCGGGGGAGACGCGCCGCCCGTTTGGCCCTCAGCCTGGTGCTACTCTGCTCCGCGCTAGAGGCAGTGCCGGCCGGCCCGCGGCCCCGCTCCGCCGTGGGTGAGTCCGCCGGGGGCCAGTCCGCCGGGGGCCGTAGCTTGAG